>JAMPIV010010862.1:32500-228542 GCA_024509875.1 Oreohelix idahoensis | reverse complement strand
TCCTGTCTAGCAAGTCAATTTTTATGGAGGATGAGAGACCGCGGTCTAGGCGATCATGTACTAATTCGCAGGCCTAAGCCACACATTTTTACAATTTTGGTTTTGATTTTACTCTATTTGGACTGAGTGGAAAACGGGGGGGGGGGGGGGGGAGATACTGTATTGTCATGAATTTATTACATTATATATCCTAATTATAACCCATAGAGG
This sequence comes from Oreohelix idahoensis, assembly GCA_024509875.1. Taxonomy (NCBI): domain Eukaryota; kingdom Metazoa; phylum Mollusca; class Gastropoda; order Stylommatophora; family Oreohelicidae; genus Oreohelix; species Oreohelix idahoensis. The sequence continues at coordinate 228,332 of JAMPIV010010862.1, read as the reverse complement.
GTTGAACGAGTTGGTTTTTAAAAAAAGTCTCGCACCCACACATCCATACACAAACATTCACACAGCACACTCACATCAACGCAAACACTTACGTACACATCCCCACAATCTGCTAATTTTTAAATACTTTTATTCATTCGCTTTTTTTTTTAAGAGTAATACAGTAGATATGATTATTAAAGTTGTTAAAAAAAGCATACACAGAATTTTTAATGAAGCAGTATACAGCGCGGAACAAATAATAAGGAAGGATGTTGCCTGGAAGCTGATAGCAGCTATTGAATATATTATCTACGGTTATATACACCATACTCACTAATTATAACACATCAAGGATTTGACAGAATACTTTTGTTCATTAATTTAAAAAATTAGACCTCATGCCGACATTTTTGCCAAATACCTACTGTAAGCAAGTCCTTGTTCGAGGCACATAGAGAGAGAGAGAGAGAGACAGAGAGAGAGAGAGAGACAGAGAGAGAGAGAGAGAGAGAGAGAGAGAGAGAGCACTGTGTTCCGCTACATAACAGCTGCTGTAACGCAACTCACATTGTAGAAGTGTAAGTACGGTTAAACTTTTCTGGTAGCTTGTGGTTTTATCTTGATTCTTGTGTTTGTTAAGTGGTGTTACTTCTTGTTTACATGTCCATTCACAGGTCACATTTTTGGTGATCCAGAAATCATTAACGAGAGATTAGAAGGCGGCATTTGGTAAGTCTGATGATTTTGTTAATGTTTTAGTTTAGTTGCTGGGGTTTTATTAGCCTTTAATCTGAAGTTCAGGATTTCTCTATTAGCTTGTAGTGTTGTTCCATCCTATATAGTTCCTATGGGCTTCCTACTAGGAGGCAAAGGAAGATAATCACAACTGCTCCATCTAGTGTGCTGTAAAAGGTGACCCATATGACATTGTACGTGGGTAACCTCACCTTGTCAAACATATTGGTACATAAACCACAACTAGAACATAAACCACCACTAGGACAGATACCACCACTAGGAGACAAACCACAACTAAGACAGACACCACTAGGACAGACACCACCACTAGGACACAAACCACCACTAAGACACAAACCACCACTAGGACAGACACCATCACTAGGACACAAACCACCACTAGGATACAAACCACCACTAGGACACAAACCACCACTAGGACACAAACCACCACTAGGACAGACACCATCACTAGGACACAAACCACCACTAGGACAGACACCACCACTAGGACAGACACCATCACTAGAGAGAGCACGTGAATGCTGTGTTGCAGGCTACATACAAGGGTGCCAGTTGTAGTGTTGGCTCCATGTTCCTTAAGGACCATACAAGGAATGTACTGACTTTCATCATCAGGAGATGCAGATTTTGTTCCTGTGCCAGGTGTGATAGGTTCACATCTCTGATACAGTGATAGGTTCATATCTCTGGTACAGCGATAGGTTCACATCTCTGGTACAGCGATAGGTTCACCTCTCTGGTACAGCTACAGGTTCACATCTCTGGTACGGTGACAGGTTCCCATCTCTGGTACGGCGACAGGTTCACATCTCTGGTGCGGTGACAGGTTCACATCTCTGGTGCAGTGATAGGTTCACATATCTGGTACAGTGATAGGTTCACATCTCTGGTGCAGTGATAGGTACATATCTCATGATCAATGATAGGTTCACATGTCTGGTAGAGTGATAGGTTCACATGTCTGGTAGAGTGATAGGTACACATCTCTGGTACAGTGATAGGTACAATCTTTGGTAGAGCGATAGGTTCACATCTCTTGTGCAGTGATATGCACACGTCTCTGGTAGAGTGAAAGGTACGCATCTCTGGTAGAGTGATAGGTTCACATCTCTGGTACAGTGATAGGTACACATGTCTGGTACAGTGATAGGTACACATTTCTAGTGCAGTGATTAGGTACACATGTCTGGTTGATGACCTTTCTTCTCTTTTTGTCCATGATAATTTGTAGTGTGGTGTAAAATTCTTTTTTTTACATACTGAGTTAGGATGACCAAGGCTTGAATTGATATTAATATTACATAAACATCAACTGCTGGGGTAGGAGTTGCTAAGAGGTATAGCGTCCGCCTCGAATTCTAAAGGTAGCAGGTTCGATTCCCAGTTGAGGGAATATAATTTATGGACATTTTTTTCAGAACCAGTGTTCCTAATGATGGCATACTCCTCCCAGTCTCCTGGGTAGTGAGATCGGATGACTTGCCTTCTCGGATGAGGGCGAAAAAAATAGGAGGTCATGTGTGCAAGTTACGCACGTTAAAAATCCCACGGCAGTTGGAAATTGTAAAGAGTAGGCCTATCAGGCCGCTGCCCTGGCAACATTTAAAATTAGAAACCTACACCCCTCATAAAAAGTTTTAGAATATGTGATTCCTATTTACACAAATTGGGATGCTCGCCGGTGCTACGGAGTTCCTGCACTGTGCTGAGATCCTCCTTGTGTGATCTAAGGGAGGAGATCGGAGCACTGATGGAGTTGTCTGTGTGTAATGAAGATAGTACTTCTAACCAAACATCAACTGACTTCATTTAACATCGAGCAGCTGTTTCCGGGTCTCTTAAAATAATGATGCTTCACAGTTTTAGTGTGGGTAATTTAAAAAATGAAATCATTTCCAGTTATGATATTAATTGTTTACACACTCCCCAGACCTCCCCCCCCTCCCCCCCCCACACACAAATACATTTTATTTATTGTTCTCGGTGTACAGAAGATATTATGTTTTAATTTAACGTAGACATGTTATATGAAGTCTGTAGTATACGTACGTGTTCTAATTAATCACATACAAATTATAGAAAGTCTGTAGTCTATGAATTTTTCGTAAATGCTAGAGTCACATTACAGATAGTCTGTAATCCAAATATAAATGCTAGCATGTGGCAGACAGGTTGTGGAAGACTTTAGTTCTCATATATGTTTTAATTTACATCAGACGTAACACTCTTTAGCCAATGAATATGTTCTAACTGGTAGTAGGTTGCTTACAGAAATTTTAGTTCACATGTATGTTCTGTTTTGCAACTCTAACCCACATATATGTTCTGTTTTGCAACTCTAACCCACATATATGTTCTATTTTGCAACTCTAACCCACATATATGTTCTATTGTGCAACTCTAACCCACATATATGTTCTACTTTGCAGCAGTAAGAATGAATACGTGAGTGATGGGCTTGTGGTCAGAGCACGAGGTCTACCATGGCAATCTTCAGACCAGGATATAGCCAGGTTTTTCAAAGGTTTAAATATTGCCAAGTAAGTTCTCAGTCTCTTTATCTCTCTCTCTCTCTCTCTCTCTCTCTCTCTCTCTCTCTCTCTCTCTCTCTCTCTCTCCAGTTGTGTAGGTGGCCAGTACAGAGCCCCTCTATGACTCAGTAATCTGTGGCCCTTTTTGGTACAGTTTTTAATGAAATTACGTTTAGGTTCCCCCACCACAAAAGGGCCTTATTTATGCCACTGCATGCAAAAGGAGCTGACTGGCACAGCAGACAGAATCAGTCCGTTTGTAGGGGGGATGGGGGGGTGTGGTGTCTTGGCATGTTGCAAAAAATAAGAGATTAGACGGCATTGTGCCAACAACAAAAAATAAGAGATTAGACGGCATTGTGCCAACAACAAAAAATAAGAGATTAGACGGCATTGTGCCAACAACAAAAAAATGACAGAAAAAGAGATAGGTGACTACCAAAAGAGAGAAGATGCTGGGCTGTTACATTCTGTGGCATGGACCAAATGGTGAGGACAAGACACTGAATGAAGATAGAACACACAATGACGATTGTTATTTATTAACATGCAACACACACTTACAATGATACCCATTAACATCACAAGACCCTTCTTCTGCAGTTCCTAGAGAAGAAAAAATTGAAGAGAGACCCAGGAACACATGGTGAAAATAAAAAGGAGATCCAAAAACATAGAGAAAACAGAAGGGAACTTTAAAAACCAGGTAATTTAAAACCTAGCACAGGGCCAACAACCCTGTCTATGTAAAAAATTTATAATCATTATGGAAACAGCAACAAATGAACAAGCTTTGCTGCAGGATTGATTTCCACAGTCTGTGGCTCTTATGGCTGTCATGGCTGAAAGCCGAAAGGAAGCATGAAAAACCAGAGCTGGGGCATCACACGAGGTAAGGCTGTCGACTGAGCAAAGTGGACATAGTGTGTTGCTGCCCTACAAGGTGCTACCAGGTGTGATGGCCACTAATTGCTTTGTCAGTCAGTCAGCGGCCAAAGACCAAAGAAATTTAAAACCAGGAAAACGTGTAGAAAATATAATGGAGACACATGAACACAAGATATATAGAAGGGAGACCAAGAAATATTTGAGAGAAATAGAAGGTAGACACAGTTACACTTGGAGAAATAGTATGGAAATCCACAAATACCTAGAGAAATAGAAGGGAGACCCAGGAACACCTAGAGAAATAGAAGGAAGACCCAGGTACACTTAGAGAAATATTAGGGAGAACCGGGTACATCTAGATAAATAGTAGGGCGATCCAGATACACTTAGAGAAATAGTAGGGAGACCCTGGAACACATGGAGAAATAGTAGTGAGACCCTGGAACACCTATAAAAATAGAAGGGAGATCCAGGAAAATTTAGAAATAGAAGGGAAACCCAGGAACACCCAAAGAAATAGACAGGAGAAAACATAGCACCATCAAGATGAAAGGAAACATTTCTGGCAATGGGAAGAAGATCCTCCAGACTAAAGCCTAAAGAAAAGTAATAAACATTTGAGATATAGTAAAACACTACCAAAGTAGTACTAGTGCATGCACAGATGTATCATTAGCTCATGAAACTGAAAATAGAAGTGGATGAATCTTTCTGAAGCTAAGCAATAATCCAGAGAAATCAATTGCCTGTAACAACAAGGGCGTTTTCAAGCAACTTTATCACTGAGGCATGCTCTGAAAAAAAGGTAAATAGTGTTTTTCACAGGTGCACCATCAGTTATAACATTTTGCTGCATCAGTTACAATCAGTTAATAGCTTCACAAGTTGGTCTTTGTTTTGGAATCCCAAAGGTGAAATAAAAAGTGGAAGATCCATGGACACACGGAGAGAGAGAGCGTACTGGGCAAGATAAAAGAAAAGTATCAAATGAACTTTAATGGACAGTTTTAGACAGGATGTCTTGGCATGAACTAATTCAATTCTTCAAAGGCAGTGTTATGAATGTTCTCACAGGGGTGAAAAATTGCTGCCCTGTGTTATGAATGTTCTCACAGAGGTGGAACATTGCTGCCCTGTGTTATGAATGTTCTCACAGAGGTGGAACATTGCTGCCCTGTGTTATGAATGTTCTCACAGAGGTGGAAAATTGCTGCCCTGTGTTATGAATGTTCTCACAGTGGTGGAAAATTGTTGCCCTGTTTTATGAATATTCTCACAGTGGTGGAAAATTGCTGCCCTGTGTTATGAATATTCTCACAGTGGTGGAAAATAATGCATCTCATGTTTGCTGTGTCTTGTGTCATTTTCTCATAACCTTTCTTCTTCTTCTGTGTTCACCCTAAGACGTTGACTTGAATATGTTCAAAGAAAGCAGTAGTCAGTCTGAGGCTGTAACCTTTCTATATTTCTTATCTTTGTTTCCTGTTTGTGACAATGGTTGACAAGGGGTAAACCCCGAAATGTCCTGTATCTCTGAGAGTTTTGATTGTTTGTAAAACTGACTCCCAACACCAATTGTACATTTTTTTTTTCACTTTCACAGAGGTGGAGTAGCCTTGTGTCTGAGCCCACAAGGACGACGAAATGGTGAGGCTTTGATAAGATTTGAATCAGAGGAACACAGAGACCTGGCCCTTAAGAGACACAAGCATCACATTGGACAGCGGTACATTGAAGTTTACAAGGCGTCTGGCAGAGATTTTATAAACGTTGCTGGAGGTAACTTATATATGATGGAGACATGAAAAAACAAATCACTGAAGTAACAATCTGCACATAAATACTGCAAAAAAGCTTACTGAGTGAACTGATATGGAAATCTTTCATAATATAATCATATAAACATTTTTCATCGTGGGGTCATTCAAAAGTCTTGTTTATCAAAGTCGTTCAGCTCCCCAAGAAGGATAGGCCTTCAACAAACAAGTCTTCCTGGCCTGTGCCATCAGCTCCAGGTCTTTCCATCCCTGTCACGCCTGTCTCCAGTTCTCTTCTCCATGTGTTCTTTCATCTCCCTCTACCTCTGTTACCCTGGGGATTCCAGAACAAGCACTGCCTTGTAATACTATCCATAGATCTCCTTCATGTGTTGTCCTATTCATCTCCAGTATCGTCTTCTCATGTCTTGTCCTATTGGCACTTGTCTAGTTCTTGTCATCAGTCCCACATAGTGATCTTCTCATGTCTTGTCCTATTGGCACTTGTCTAATTCTTGTCATCAGTCCCACATAGTGATCTTCTCATGTCTTGTCCTATTGGCACTAGATGGAAGTATGACATCATTAGGACTACTGGTTCTGAAAACAATTTGTCCATAAATTATATTCCCTCAACTGGGAATCGAACCCGGTACCTCTAGAACACGAGGTGGACGCCATACTTCTTAGCCACTCCGACCCCCACTGGAGAAATAGACAATTTCCCAATAAGCCTTGTGTATGTGTTTGTAATGATATGTAAAAAGCTTATAGGGGCAGGAAACTCTATGCAGAACAATGAAGGGGAGATTATCTGATCTACAAATATGGGCTCTGTTATCTTCTTGATGCTGTATAGGGGCAGGCCTCCTTGGGTGTTATCCTCCTGTTGACTTTTAAGTAATGTGAACTTGTAGCACAGTTAAGCAATGTAAAAATCTTACACACAAGTAGAATGCAGAAATTTTACGTTATTTTTGTTCCACTGGTGGCAGCTACTGTACTAAGTGTAACTGATTTTAAATTTTAGTTCTTCTTCTTCAACTATCATGCCTCTCCACAACTTCCTGTCTCCAGCACTATTTATTAGTTCTGTTGTTGACTTTTTTCCATGTCATGATGTCAAACTTCCCTGCATCTTCTCGCTTTGTCATACTCTTTTTTACTTTAATTGTTCCTGTTGTCACGATATATTCCAGTTTTTTTTCTTCTCACAACATGCCTAAAGAAAAGTGAATGGCTTTCCTTCTAATGTGAGAAATAAGCTTCCCTGCCCATTGGCTTCTTTAAGGTCATCTTCATTAATCATTTTAACTGTCCATGGTATTTTAAAAATTCTTCTGTAAAACCACATCTGTGGCCTGTAATGCTCCTTAGGGTCCTACAGGCAACGTGGCGCAACAAAACCATACCAAAGGATTGGGAGATTGCTATCATAACTCTGATTTTGAAAAAGGGTGACAACCGACAATGTGGAAACCATAGAGGCATATCCCTTCTCATTGTCCCTGGTAAAATCTACTCTATAATCCTGGAGCAAAGACTCAGACGCCTAGCTGAGCCACAAGTGAATGAGGTCCAGTGTGGCTTCTGAGCAAACCGAAGTGCTCAAAACCTAATCTTCACACTCAGACAGCTGAGTGAAAAGGCCCTTGAGTATGAGATCCATCTTTGTTTCTTAGATCTGGAAAAGGAGTTTGACAAGGTCCCCTGGAGCAAACTTTGGGACTGTTTGGCAAGGAAGAACATTCCAGCACCTCTATTTCATGCTATACAGAGCTTCTACAAGTTCTACAGAAATTATGTGACGACGGCAAACCATAAGTCAGAAGAGTTCAGGACCACCACTGGTGTAAGACAAGGTGATATCCTGTCACCTTATTTTACATACTCGTCATGAACTATGTCATCAAGGCATGTAAGGAGAGAACAAGAACGTATTCAGTGGGGTACTGGAAGATGAGACAGGTCTGTATTTCAGAGCTGGCATTTGCTGATGAAGTTGCCCTGATTGCTAAATCAGAGGCACATCTTCAATCCAACCTGCAAGTATGGAAGGAAGAGCTGGAGAAGAGAGGGATGGTCATCATCATCATCATCTCAACCCATAACCCGTCATGGGTCGTAGGGGTGCCATGGTGGAAGCATCAGCAGACAGGGTCCTCCACTGCTCTCTATTCTCAGCAATGCGTACAAGTGTGGAGAAACCGTGTCCTGCCCATTCTTTGATGTTATCAGCCCAGGATTTTCTTTGCCTTCCTCTTCTCCGTTTACCTTCGACTGTTCCCTGGAGGATCGTTTTCGAAAGGGAGTCATGACGAGTTACATGCCCAAACCAGGCAAGCTTTCGACGTTTCACTATTGACAAAAGTGGTTCTTGATGGCCTGCATAGGTGTTTATCTTCTCTCTAACATAGACATTTGTTTTGTGCTCTTTATAGCAAATGCGCAAAATTCTTCTATAACATTTATGCTCGAAAGCCTGAATCCTTCGCTCCGTATCTGCAGTGAGTGTCCAGCCCTTACACCCATACAAGAGAATAGATAATACAAGTGATTTGTATAATTTGATCTTCACAGGAAAACTGATGTTACTTTTCCAGATCACATTCAACCTTGTCATGGCAGCTGAGGCCATCTCAAGTCTTGTCTTGATTTCTTTATTTGATCTTCCATCACTACATATAGTGGACCCGAGATATTTAAAGGTGTTAACTTCTTCTAACGTTTGCCCATTTAACGTAATGTTGGTCGGAACATGTTTCTTATGGCTATTCACCAATATCTTGCTTTTTTCTATATTAATTTCCATCCCATATGTTCTTGTTACTTTCTCCAGTCTAGAGGTAAGGTCTTGAAGTTCTGATTCTGTTCCAGCTATCAGATCAATATCATCAGCAAAACGTAGATTACACAGAGGTCGGCCTCCAATCGATATGGTTGATTTATAATCGTAGAGAGCCTCCTGCATAATATGTTCTAGATAAATGTTAAAGAGCACTGGTGACAGGATACATCCCTGGCGAACTCCTACAGTTGTTTTGAAAAATTCTCCAATGTCATTGCTTGCAAAAACAGCATTGCTTGTGTCCTTGTATAGTGCTTCAATGATATCTATGATGTTGGTATCAAAATTGAATTTTCTCATTATTTGCCATAAACCTTCATGCCAGACTCGATCGAAGGCTTTTGTGAAATCGATGAAGTTATGGTATAAATCATGTTGATGCTGGAGATGTTTTTCGATCAGTAATCTAATATTGAAGATTTGTTCTGAGGTACTTCTTTTTGGTCTGAAGCCAGCCTGTTCCTCTGACAAGATTTCTTCTGATTTCTGTTTTATTCTGTTCAAAAGTATCCTTAACATCACCTTACTTGGATGACTAATAAGGCTAATGGTTCTGTAGTTCTTGCACATTTTTAGATTTCCTTTCTTTGGAAACGGTATTACTAATGACTGCGTCCATTCTTTTGGCCATTTTTTAATGGGATGGTCATAAGCAACTCTAAAACAAAAACCAAGATGATATCATGAGAAGAAAGAAGGCATCAGATTAAGCTGGGAGAACAGGTCGTGGAGCAGGTCAACCACTTTAAATACCTCGGAGCTGTCATAGACCGGAAGGCAGGCATCAAAGACGAGTTGGCTACCGGAAGAGCAGCAGCTGAGAGACTTTTTCGAGCCATGAATCGAGTATTCTTCAGCAAGAGAGAGGTTGGTAAGAAAACAAAGACATATGGATGCGAGTCATGGGCAATGACTACAACCCACAAAAGCCAGGGATCCAGACCTCCAGGCGACCAAGAGTCCGCTGGGAAGACAACATTAGACAATCTTTGAAGGACCAAGGACTAGAATAGAACCAGGCCAGGAGGAAGACAGCTGATAGGATAGTTTGGTTCTCTCTCTTTTAAACCTCTACACCTCACGGTAGAAGGGGAACGACTAAGTAAGTAAGTAAGGTATTTTAAAAATTGTTCTGTAAAACTATATCTCTGTGGCCTCCAGGGCTTTTCCTACTGGTTTACTAATTGCATATAACTTACTTATAATTGTAACAAAAATCCGGACCTGCAGTTTGATTGGTAACTTTCTGCTGTATGTTTATTTGATGAATAATCCAGGCCCAAAGTCTTTTTTTAGTTGCTGCGATTGTGAAAATGGATCAGCTTTAATAATGATTATCATTCTCCTTAAACAGGTAACAATTCAGAAGCCCATGCATTCCTGTCTCGTGGTGGTCAGACCATCATCCGAATGCGAGGTCTACCATTTACCTCTACAACTCAACAAGTGGTAAGTCAAACCTGTCATCCGTCTGTCTGGCTGATACCAGCAAATTTAGCAGCTGACAGACTTTGAAACATGTCCATATTTTCTTGTTTACTCAATGTGTTTAATTTATGTACAAATGGAGAAGAAATCCCTGCCCAATCAGAATGAACGATCTGAGCAAGAGACAGAAAATGTTGAAGATCTGTTACAGCCAACATTGGCTAGAGAGACAGAAAATGTTGAAGATCTGTTACAGCCAACATTGGCTAGAGGGAACGAAAACTTTGAAGATCTGTTACAGCCAACATTAGCTAGAGAGACCGAAAATGTTGAAGATCTGTTACAGCCAACATTAGCTAGAGAGACAGAAAATGTTGAAGATCTGTTACAGCCAACATTAGCTAGAGAGACAGAAAATGTTGAAGATCTGTTACAGCCAACATTAGCTTGAGAGACAGAAAATGTTGAAGATCTGTTACAGCCAACATTAGCTAGAGAGACAGAAAATGTTGAAGATCTGTTACAGCCAACATTAGCTAGAGAGACAGAAAATGTTGAAGATCTGTTACAGCCAACATTAGCTAGAGAGACAGAAAATGTTGAAGATCTGTTACAGCCAACATTAGCTAGAGAGACAGAAAATGTTGAAGATCTGTTACAGCCAATGTTAGCCGTAGAGACATCACTTGATCTGATCAAGATCACCCGAGTAACTAGCTAAACATGTTTATAGAATATGTAAACAAGAAGAAGAGGAAATGGTTTGGCCATCTTGTGGCATGAACCTTCTAATACAGCAACATTGAACAAGAGGCAGTAACTCCTTAAAGGTTGGTTCGATGGCATGGTTAAAATGTACAGGATTTTTATTGATATTGTTGTTCAGAATCAACATCATTGCATTCTGGGCAAGCCATAGGTGCTTAGTCTCTCTCAGTGAAGGCCAAAATGTAGAAATGCTGATTTTCCTATGGCACATTGGTTTTACACACACCTGTTGCATCCTCTCTTGCATCCATTCTTGCTAATCTTATGTTTGATGCCAAATTCCTGCAGTCTCAGCCTTACTGATTTATTGACTGCTGTGTCATTCTCTAATTGATCTAGGTGTCTTTCCCTTATCCATATCCGATTATCCATTGTCCACACAATGGGTGCTTTCGAGGCTTGTCAGTCGGCACTCTCACTGCCGCATACCCCTACATGACCAGGACAATAGATCCACAACAGTTCTTGAAGGTTTGACGCCTCTATGAATGATCTATATTCAAGTCGTAGCCATCCATTTTAGATCTTCCAAAGCATGGGCTGAGAGTCTTTCACAATAACTGCCTTGGTTAAAGTAGTCTCAGATACCACTTCAGGGCTGCAGTAGCTGCCTCCATCTCCATTCTCATGTTGGAGGTTGTTGTCATGTGAGCTCCACTCTTTTCAGTGACAATCCTGCCCTTTACTCTACCTGAGAAGCCCCATCCTGATTTCTCACCATGGAGTACAAACCCATCAGTGTACATGATGGCATCATTAACCCGGGCATGATCATGTATCAGTTGATTAATTTCCAGCTCTGCTTTCCCATTGCCCCAAGCTCTGCACTCCCTGCCAAGGCTGATGATAACTTGCTGGTAGTTTGGTCAGTTCTCACCTGAATTACTCAATTCTTCCCCTTTGGATACATTTTCAACTGTGGTCACCTGCCCAATCGTTGCCTCTGCCTGTGCCATCCATGGATGTCTGTTGTCTGTGGTTACCTGTATATAGACTTTTGCCAGGACTATCACATATACTACTGGACAAAAGTTAAGGGCCACCATTCAGTTTAGACAAGGTTTATATAATTGATTGGCAAATTGTAAAGACAAGTGAAAATGTCATTAAAACTGAGCTCAGAGAAATGTGTATACATTTCTGTGTGCACTAGGTTAATTTTTTTTAAATGTAAAAAAACTGGGTCACTTTAACCCGCTCGTGAAAATTGCCATTGTTGCTGCAAAAACTCGTGGTTTTTGCAACACGCCCCACTAGTTCAAAAGGTGAAAAAGTGAGTTGAATTTGCATGCACGTGGAAAATAATCATCGGTAAAGAGTGTTCACCCTTGGTATGCAATAAATCAGTATGACAAGTGGTCGAAATGATCACTGCATTAGCCATGCCACCAAGGAGAAGCCTCAGCACTGTAGACCATGGTCGAGCCATGGCATGGATTCAGGATGGTCAATCTGTTCGTCATGTTGCAAGACGTTTAGCAGTGTCCCACTCTACCATTCAGAGACTTCTTGAGAGATTTCAAGCTACCGGACATTTGGAAAATCGACCCTGCTCATGAAGAATTATATAAACCTTGTCTAAACTGAATGGTGGCCCTTAACTTTTGTCCAGTAGTATTGATTTTATCGACTGCAATCCAAGGATAAATAATATAACTGTGACCCCAGCCATGTAATAGCTGCTAATTGTAACAGAATCTTGGCATAAAAAATTAATATAACACTTTTATTGAAAAATAGAAGAAAAAAAAGATAACTTGCATCTCACTTTTGTCACTAATATACCATGGTCTCTCAATTTTCCTGCTAAACATATTCAAAAATGGCCTTGACAAGAAAGATGCTACCTCCATTGTGTAGCTGACACTGAGTTATAGGTTGATATTTTATCTTGCCTGCATCTTCCAAGAAAAGACAATGTTGTAGGCATGAGCCAGCAACTGGCATCTTGTTTACTTCAGCTTTATTACATCCAACATGTAAAAGCGGTCATTGGTGCATAGTCATCAGATATACTGCAATATCAATGTTAGCAATTTTGAAACTTATAAATTTTGTCCATGACACCCCCCCCCCCCACCCCAGCCCCCTGACCACTCTTCCTGAAGCAGTTCTATTCTTCTGAAGTGATGTCTTTTCCTTATTGTGTAGTCTTCTTCATAATACTTCTGCTGCACGTCTGTTGTAACAAGGCACTTCTTTTAGAGATTTTTTTAATAGCAAATATTAAGTTAAAATTATTTAATTGAAGAGGAGGTTCAATCAAATGTTTAATGTTTCAGCCTTCACCTTCAAAACTTTTGAAACAAATCAAATATAACACAGAAAGGTAAGTGGATGATTGGACAGTAACAGTCCAACTTGGCCTGTGGTTCTTATGTGGTGGTCGCATTGGGATGCACAGGTTTATATTTTCAACCAGTCATATTGCAGAAGGATTAGTTGGTGGGGGAATAATGGTTTCTGGACTGCATAAACTGTCTGTTCTTCATTACATATCCTGATCTTTCCTGATAGGAAGTGGTCAGTTTTTCCCCCCAGAAGATGAAAAGTCTATTATTTGTTAATGCATTTTAATATTTGTGTTTTTTAATATTTTGATTTGGTTACGGTTTACCATGTGTACATATAAAGTGGGCTTACTCTAATTTTGATTGTCAATTGTAAAAAAAAAAAAAACACAAAAAAACAGCAGCTGCACCAAAATTATATGCAGTATAAACAAGCTTATTTTATATTTTCTCCCCTTACTAATTTGCAAACTGGCATAATGCAGACTTCCCTTTTTTGTCCTTATGAATGGTAAAAGGCATCACTGCTTGTTGTTTTCACATGTTGCTTTGTTCATGGGTTTTTGAGAGTAGGTGTGGGTGTGGTTAAGGTGGCATGGCTGAATGTCGTACATGGAGCAATGGAACTGGCCTCTCTTTTGCTCTTTCCCTCCTTCCCTCTGTCATTCCTTTATCTTGTTATCTCCCTGTTTGATAGAACATTCCATTGATCAAATAGAAACTTGTGAATATTTTAGATATGTAAACAGCAGATTTAGGTCACAGTGTAGTTTATCACACTGGTACTATCTGGGAGTGATGCAAAAAAAAATAGGTTTACAGAAATAATTTCATTGGTGGTAAAATATTCAGGAATGTTGTTTCCTCCTTAGGGATCCACAAATATTTTGCAAGCACTTGAGATTTAATACATCTGTTAAAAACATTCTACAACTCACAAAAGCCAGATCCAAACCTCAGAAATCAGGTATCTGAGGAAGTAACAAGAAGAGACATGGTCCGCAACGAGACGATACGTCAAGGCCTAAAAACCCAACCCCTGCAGACCCAAGTAGAACAGTCCCAACTGAGATGGTTTGGCCACGTCTGCAGAATGGGAGAAGATCGGCTACCATGGCAAGCATGGGAAACTAAGAGCCAGGGATCCAGACCTCCAGGATGACCCAGAGTCCGCTAGGAGGACAACATTAGACAATCTTTGAAGGACCGAGGACTAGAATGGAACCAAGCCAGGAGGAAGACAGCTGATAGAGTAGTATGGCGCTCTCTCTTACAAACCTCTACACCTCACGGTAGAAAAGGAACGACTAAGTAAGTAAGTAAGTAAGTTAAAAACATTGTTAACCAAGCTTCTGTTCAAGTTTATCATTTCCCTTTACAATGTTTCAAGAAAGAGCCAAAGTCTCACACTTCTGCTCTTATTTAGTCATCATTCAATCAACTTTCACTACTCAGGCACTGAATGCCCATTGATTATGTTTCAGAGACGAAGATAATTTTGTCCTGGCATATAACATTTCTTTAACCAAAATTTCCAGCCTTCAAATCTGTGTATTTTCTCACACATACATTGAACTGTCCTGGAATATCTTTACTGTTTTTAATATTTACATATTCCATATGTGAATGTATTGGGAATCTGTTACATATTCCATATGTGAATGTATTGGGAATCTGTTACATATTCCATATGTGAATGTATTGGGAATCTGTATGGCACCATATAAAATTTAGATCCTCCTGATGCACCAATATAGTTATAGTTCATGTGTCACCTTATTATGGCAAGGCATGTTAATCTAATCCACATACAAGATTAATTGGTTATGTTATGTCACATGTCAAAATGTAAATGGTCTTCTTTATCCTTCTTAAATTTGTGTCCCCTTTCCCTTCTCAGTGTGGTTTTAGGTCACCTGATTTCTTACTGTAAGGACTGCCTTGTAATGTTATCAGCTGTGCTGTCCTATGTCAATGTCTGTTCTTGATCTGTTTCTCCACTGGTGTTTATCAGCTGCACATTAGTGGTCTTGTCATACGACTTTAACCTATTATTCTGCACAGCAACCTAATTCTGACAGACCTGTCACTTCTTAGTTGTTGATCACAACCATACAATAGGACTGTCATGAAATCTGGGTTGAAGATTCTTATTTTTGTGCCGGACATGATCTCTGTTGATTATTCTTTTAGAGTATACAGTAACAAATTTTATTTGAAATTTTCAGTAATTTAAAAAAACTAAAAACAACTGTCAAATCATAAATCGCATAAAACTAATTTGAGTAAGTTTAATCCCATATGGTTCCTGAAGGTCACTAAGAGGACAAAGACAGTATTGGACCACTGCTTCAGCCATGTATTTTATATGAGATGACTAAGTTAACAATGTACATAAGACACGCAACTTCATTATGTAAATCTAAAGATTATAGAAATCCCTACTTCAAGAGTCCATTATCTCATATTTGGTGCACGCTTCCTGCAGCAGGGGGATCAACTCCAGTGTTGCTGCCATCTACATTAAGGAGCGGGGGAAAAAAGATTAATTTATTAATTCAAGTCTATACCCAACATTTGTTCATAAATATTTGTAAAGGGTCAGGAGTCAGAGGTTACTTATGAGAGTTGAACATTTTAAAAAGGGGTAGGGAGGTGTGTATGTGGGGGGGGAACTGTGTATTCTTTCAACTGCAAACATCTATCAGTGATGGCTGCATTGTCTCACTAGTATATTGTTTGATAACATTGGTAGTCTTACTTAGTCGTTCCCCTTCTACCGTGAGGTGTAGAGATAACATTGGTAGTCACATACTCAAATCTATTATCTCCCTACAAGAAAATGATTTTGTTGATAGACAAACTGGCAATCAGAAAAGAGTGGTTAAAGTAAGTATTGTATAAATTTAAAATAGATTAAATACCTGAGAACAAGGGGAGTAATGTTGAGCAGAAGAGGAAAATGGACAGACAACATTAGACAATATTGGATGAGATAATCGAAGATAGGCAGTCAAGAATTGAGAGAATTATCAAATGCAAAGAAAACAGAGAGTTCCTACTTGCAACAAACAAACAAACAAACAGTCTGAGAAAATTGTGAGATGATAGCAGACGCGGCAAAGGAAGTCACAGAGATCTCTTTCTTGAAACAGATTAGTTATTTTCAAACATCAGACATGACACAGGAAGTCACTGAGATCTCTTTCATAAAATAGATTAGTTATTTTCAAACATCAGACATGACAAAGGAAGTCAATGAGATCTCTTTCATGAAATAAATTAGTTATTTTCAAACATCAGACGTGACAAAGGAAGTCAATTAGTTATTTTCAAACATCAGACGTGACAAAGGAAGTCAATGAGATCTCTTTCATGAAATAAATTAGTTATTTTCAAACATCAGACGTGACACAGGAAGTCAATGAGATCTCTTTCATGAAATAAATTAGTTATTTTCAAACATCAGACGTGACACAGGAAGTCAATGAGATCTCTTTCATGAAATAAATTAGTTATTTTCTTTCAAACATCAGACGTGACAAAGGAAGTCAATGAGATCTCTTTCATGAAATAAATTAGTTATTTTCAAACATCAGACGTGACAAAGGAAGTCAATGAGATCTCTTTCATGAAATAAATTAGTTATTTTCAAACATCAGACGTGACAAAGGAAGTCACTGAGATCTCTTTCATGAAATAAATTAGTTATTTTCAAACATCAGACGTGACAAAGGAAGTCAATGAGATCTCTTTGGGGTCGTTCATAAATAAATTAGTTATTTTCAAACATCAGACGTGACAAAGGAAGTCACTGAGATCTCTTTCATGAAATAAATTAGTTATTTTCAAACATCAGACGTGACAAAGGAAGTCAATGAGAACTCTTTCATGAAATAAATTAGTTATTTTCAAACATCAGACGTGACAAAGGAAGTCACTGATATCTCTTTCAAGAAATAAATTAGTTATTTTCAAACATCAGACGTGACACAGGAAGTCAATGAGAACTCTTTCATGAAATAAATTAGTTATTTTCAAACATCAGACGTGACACAGGAAGTCAATGAGATCTCTTTCATGAAATAAATTAGTTATTTTCAAACATCAGACGTGACAAAGGAAGTCAATGAGATCTCTTTCATGAAATAAATTAGTTATTTTCAAACATCAGACGTGACACAGGAAGTCAATGAGATCTTTTTCATAAAATAAATTAGTTATTTTCAATTATCAGACATGACAAAGCAAGTCAATGAGAACTCTTTCATGAAATAAATTAGTTATTTTCAAACATCAGATGTGACACAGGAAGTCACTGAGAACTCTTTCATGAAATAAATTAGTTATTTTCAAACATCAGACGTGACACAGGAAGTCAATGAGATCTCTTTCATGAAGTGAAATTAAATTAGTTTACAATGAGATCTCTTTCATGAAATAAATTAGTTATTTCCAACATCAGACGTGACACAGGAAGTCAATGAGATCTCTTTCATGAAATAAATTAGTTATTTTCAAACATCAGACGTGACACAGGAAGTCAATGAGAACTCTTTCATGAAATAAATTAGTTATTTTCAAACATCAGACGTGACACAGGAAGTCAATGAGATCTCTTTCATGAAATAAATTAGTTATTTTCAAACATCAGACGTGACACAGGAAGTCAATGAGATCTCTTTCATGAAATAAATTAGTTATTTTCAAACATCAGACGTGACACAGGAAGTCAATGAGATCTCTTTCATGAAATAAATTAGTTATTTTCAAACATCAGACGTGACACAGGAAGTCAATGAGATCTCTTTCATGAAATAAATCAGTTATTTTCAAACATCAGACGTGACACAGGAAGTCAATGAGATCTCTTTCATGAAATAAATTAGTTATTTTCAAACATCAGACATGACACAGGAAGTCAATGAGATCTCTTTCATGAATCTCTTTCATGAAATAAATTAGTTATTTTCAAACATCAGACGTGACACAGGAAGTCAATGAGATCTCTTTCATGAAATAAATTAGTTATTTTCAAACATCAGACGTGACAAAGGAAGTCAATGAGATCTCTTTCATGAAATAAATTAGTTATTTTCAAACATCAGACGTGACACAGGAAGTCAATGAGATCTCTTTCATGAAATAAATTAGTTATTTTCAAACATCAGACGTGACACAGGAAGTCAATGAGATCTCTTTCATGAAATAAATTAGTTATTTTCAAACATCAGACGTGATACAGGAAGTCAATGAGATCTCTTTCATGAAATAAATTAGTTATTTTCAAACATCAGACATTTCCCTGGGCACTCCTGACAGAGCATGGAGCCATGACTGCAGCTGGTCACATGACTGAGCTGGTCACATGACTGCTGCTGGTCACATGACTGCTGTAGTAAGCCTGCACCAAACAGTCACATGACTCCTGCAGTGATAGTTTATGTGGCTGATGTGAAAAGGTTGCCAGCTCATCATTGCCCAACCTTATATCCGCCATCTTGTATGACAAGCTTGATGGTTCAGTAGTCCTATTCCTTCCTAGTCTTATCAGAGACCCCCCCCCCCCCTTTTTTTTTCTTAAAATACATTCATTTGATTTTTTAAAAACTAAATGCAATGTGCCATATGTCATATATATATAGACCTTCAGTGTCATCAGATCAGCTGTTTGATTTCAAAAATTCGTGCCCCTGTGAATACTTTCATCTGACTCAAGGCATATTTTTTGTTTTAGTCTGCCGTAAAACGTCAGAATATTTGTCATACAGTTTGATTGGTGTGTTATTTCATGTCAGTTTAGGACTTATGAATTTGTCGTGTTTGTCATTTCAGTTGGAATTTTTTACACGGGAGCCAAACTCGTCTCAAGTTCTTGATGGAGAAGAGGGAATCCTGTTTGTCCACTATCCAGATGGACGCAGCACTGGAGATGCATTTGTTCTCTTTGCTGCAGAGGAGGAGTCAACGAAGGCTTTGAAAAAGCACCGGGACATGATGGGATCTCGATACATTGAATTATTTAAAAGCACAACAGCTGAAGTTCAGCAGGTATGGATAGAGAACATTTTGTTTGTTACTTAGATCTTCTTTGTTGAGCATGCTGTTTGTTGCAATTCCTTTAGCTGAGCCTCATCAGCCCTAGGCACCTTTCGATCATAGTGTGTAAATTCTTGATGGAGATTAAGTTTGATAGCCACAGTGCTAGAAACATTCATTATGGAATAACAAAAACCTTCTGGCTAATTCATTGTTTGAAACTCCAGTTTTCCTGCAGTGTTTAATTCTAGATGGAGTGTTACTGTAAGTGTCATTCGTAAACCAACATTGTACTATAATTACAACAGTGTTACTGTAAGTGTCATTCGTAAACCAACATTGTACTATAATTACAACAGTGTTACTAAGTGTCATTCGTAAACCAACATTGTACTATAATTACAACAGTGTTACTGTAAGTGTCATTCGTAAACCAATATTGTACTATAATTACAACAGTGTTACTGTAAGTGTCATTTGTAAACCAACATTGTACTATAATTACAACAGTGTTACTGTAAGTGTCATTCGTAAACCAACATTGTACTATAACTACAACAGTGTTACTGTAAGTGTCATTCGTAAACCAACATTGTACTATAATTACAACAGTGTTACTGTAAGTGTCATTCGTAAACCAACATTGTACTATAATTACAACAGTGTTACTGTAAGTGTCATTCGTAAACCAACATTGTACTATAATTACAACAGAGATATTATCTTCTCTTATTTAGTCTTTGTTTGCTTGTTTTTTTTTCAAATATCAGGTTTTGAACAGAAGCATGGACCCCCGTAACCCAGAACAGCCCGAAGGTCAGCTAACTCCTGTCATAGCTCAGATTCCTGCTGGTGTACCAGTAATTCCACAGTCTCTTATTACCAGTGGCACACGACGTGACTGCATTAGGATACGCAATTTGCCAGGCTCTGCACAAGTCACGGACATTCTGACTTTCCTCGGGGAATTTTCCCAGTTTATTATTTATCAAGGGGTTCATATGGTTTATACTGCCACGGTTAGTATCCTGCATGATAATGATAGACTATGATTGGTAGATTTTACTGTCACATGACAGTTGAGAAACAAAGAGATTAGTGACTGTTTGTAACATTACTAGTGGAAGAATATATTGAGAAAGAAAGAATTGGTTGGGACACCTAGGAAGAATAAAACCTGATAACACAACAGCATGGGCAGATAACTTTCAAATGCTGGAAACGCTGGAACAGTATGACCCAGAAGAATATAGATCAAGGGAGTGGCTACAAATTTAAAGAAATGCTTCTTGACTGCATACAGGCTACTGTCCAATAATTAACTCTGCCTGCGAGGCTTTGTGGCATGTGATAAAAGAAAGTGAAAAGAAAAGACACTCTATGTTACTGGGACAAAACACCTTATGTCACACATAATAGTGTTCACACATAATAGTGTTCACAAGTAATAGTTTTCATCACCATGACTAAATGTCTCAAGTCACATTTTCTACCTTCTCATTGTTATCTCTTTCATTTCTATCTGGAAATCTAGCCAGTTAACTTTATTAAAGTAAAACTTTGGTTTTTCTACCTGTTAATTATATTTTAATTGTATTTTAGTGTTATTTCAATGGGTAAATGATCTGAATTTGTATCAATAATTTTGCATTAGCAAAACTTGGTGTTACAATGCTTATAAGTTATATCAATAGCTGTATCTTGCTGATTTACACAAGAGTGAATTCCTAATTAAACAATCAATGACAAATCATCAAGTAATACAATTAATTACCTGTTAACCATTACGTTTCAGACCATATTAATTTAAAAACACATCCAACATATCAATAACCAAGTCACTGGATCTGGAACCGTTTGATAACCCTACTTTCTGTTCTTTTCCTGCCAACTCTCCTACAGTTTCTCAGTGGATATTTTCAGTTCTTCTTTGAGCAAATTGGTATATACGTACATCTAACATACAAATGTAACACTTTTCAATACGTTTTTTCTCTTGATATGTTATTCATGTCTTTATTTTCTCCTTGCGGTATAAGCCATGAATTTCCTTTTTAGTAATAATTGCTGGTACTATGAACGGAGTCTGATATGATATGTGGCTGATATGATAACTTTAATAACATAAATAATGCTGATGTGACAACTCTAATGATAGAAAGACCTGTTGATATGATAACTGCAATTATTGTGACTTTAATGATTGTGAGACCTGTTGATATGATAACTGCAATTATTGTGACTTTAATGATTGTGAGACCTGTTGATGTGATAACTGCAATTATTGTGACTTTAATGATTGTGAGACCTGTTGATGTGATAACTGGAATGATTGTGACTTTAATGATATAGAAACCTGTTGATATGATAATGTTAACGATTGTGACTTTAATGATATAGAAACCTGTTGATATGATAATGTTAACGATTGTGACTTTAATGATATAGAAACCTGTTGATATGATAACATTAATGATTGTGACTTTAATGATGTAGAAACCTGTTGATATGATAACTGTTGTCTTGTGACTTTAATGATAGAGAGACCTGTTGAAATGATAACTGTAATGATTGTGACTTTCATAATAGATATAATAATGATATGATAACTGTTGTGATTGTGACTTTAATGATAGATATAATAATGATATGATAACTGTTGTGATTGTGACTTTAATGATAGAGAGACCTATTGATATGATAACTGTAATGACTGTGACTTTAATGGTAGAGAGATCTGTTGATATGATAACTGTTGTCTTGTGACTTTAATGAGAGACCTGTTGATATGATAAATGTAATGATTACGACTTTAATGATAGATATAATAATGATATGATAACTGTTGTGATTGTGACTTTAATGATAGAGAGACCTGTTGATATGATAAATGTAATGACTGTGACTTTAATGGTAGAGAGATCTGTTGATATGATAACTGTTGTCTTGTGACTTTAATGAGAGACCTGTTGATATGATAAATGTAATGATTATGACTTTAATGATAGATATAAAAAAGATATGATAACTGTTGTGATTGTGACTTTAATGATAGAAAGAAGGATAGAAAGAATGATTGTGACTCTAATTACAGAAGGCTGCTGATATGATAACTGTAATTATTGAAACAGTTTTAATAATAGAACACTGAGGTAACAATTTTAGAGAAAGAAGAAGTGCTGAAAGAACAAAAATAATGAGAGAAGGAATGATGATACAACAACTATAAAGATAGAAAAAATGATGATACAACAAACTATAAAGATAGAAAAAATGATGATACAACAACTATAAAGATAGAAAAAAAAATGATGATACAACAACAATAAAGATAGAAAAAAATGATGATACAACAACTAAAAAGATAGAGAAAAAATGATGATACAACAACTATAAAGACAGAAAAAAAATGATGATACAACAACTATAAAGATAGAAAAAATAATGATAGAAATGTGTTTATCTTTTTTTTTTCAGGGTGAAGCTTCTGGGGAAGCCTTCATCCAACTAGACTCAGAGGAAGCTGCAACCTTGACCTCATATCATAAACACAGACGTCCAATGACCTTTGCCAACAAAAAGCGAATTATTGATGTGCTTCAGTGCAGTGGAGATGATATGAGCTTTGTCTTGACCAGCGGCATGCCACACATGTCCATCCCCATACCGACTGCCCTCGCAGCGCCTGCATTTCCTCCCCCTACCCAGTTTACTCTTCAGAGACCAATATTGACACCAGGTACACTAGAACTGACCGATTAATGTCAGAGAAATACAACCAATCTATTTTTAGTGCAGGCATTCTTCATTTATTTATTATCCGTTAGCTCCCCAAAGGAGCATAGGTCTTCAACAGGCTAACGTCAAGTCTTCCTGTCCTGTGTCAAGTCTACCTGTCCTGTGTCAAGTCTTCCTGTCCTGTGCCAAGTCTACCTGTCCTGTGTCAAGTCTTCCTGTCCTGTGTCAAGTCTACCTGTCCTGTGTCAAGTCTTCCTGTCCTGTGTCAAGTCTACCTGTCCTGTGTCAAGTCTACCTGTCCTGTGTCAAGTCTACCTGTCCTCTGTCAAGTCTACCTGTCCTGTGTCAAGTCTACCTGTCCTGTGTCAAGTCTACCTGTCCTGTGCCATCCATTCAAGGTATTTGTATTTCTTTTTTATCCTGTTCATGTCTGTCTCCAGTTTACTTCTCCATGTTTATTTGTTAGTTTCTCTCTATTTGTCTTCTCCAAGGGATTTCAGGACAAGCACTGACTTGTATAGTTGTTTCCTCAATATGTCTTATCCAATGTGTCTTATTCAATACCAACACCTTTTCTCACATCCTGTTCTGCTGCTATTTGTCTCAGAAGTTCCATCAGTTCCAAACTGAAGATTTTGTCATACCATTTCAATCCATTTATTCTTCACAAGCAATTGTTTCAATCCCTTTATTCTACACAAGCACCCATTTCAATCCCTTTAGTTACACCAAACAAGGAGGCAGGTTAGTTACACCAAACAAGGAGGGAGGTTAGTTACACCAAACAAGGAGGGAGGTTAGTTACACCAAACAAGGAGGGAGGTTAGTTACACCAAACAAGAAGGGAGGTTAGTTAGTTACACCAAACAATGAAGGAGGTTAGTTACACCAAACAAGAAGGGAGGCTAGTTACACCAAACAAGGAGGGAGGTTAGTTACACCAAACAAGGAGGGAGGTTAGTTACACCAAACAAGAAGGGAGGTTAGTTACACGAAACAAGAAGGGAGGTTAGTTACACCAAACAAGAAGGGAGATTAGTCCCTTTATTCTTCACAAGCAATCATTTCAATCCCTTTATTCTACACAAGCACCCATTTCCATCCCTTTATTCTACACAAGCACCCATTTCAATCCCTTTATTCTACACATGCACCCATTTCAATCCCTTTATTCTAAATATGCACCCATTTATGTCCCTTTATTCTACACATGCACCCATCTATGTCCCTTTATTCTACACATGCACCCATCTAGGTCACTTTATTCTACACATGCACCCATCTATGTCCCTTTATTCTACACATGCACCCATTTATGTCCCTTTATTCTACACATGGATCCATTTATGTCTCTTTATTCTACACAAGCACCCATTTCAGTCCCTTTATTCTACACAAGCACCAATTTCAATCCCTTTATTGTACACATGCACCCATTTCAGTCCCTTTATTCTACACAAGCACCCATTTCAGTCCCTTTATTCTACACATGCACCCATTTCAGTCCCTTTATTCTACACAAGCACCCAGTTATGTCCCTTTATTCTACACAAGCACCCATTTCAGCCCCTTTATTCTAAACATTCACCCATTTCAGTCCTTTTTTTCTACACAAGCACCCATTTATGTCCCTTTATTCTACACATGCACCCATTTATTTGTCTTTATTCTATACATGCATCCATTTCAGTCCCTTTATTCTACACATGCACCCATTTATGTCTTTTTATTCTACACATGCACCCATTTCAGTCCCTTTATTCTACACAAGCACCCATTTATGTCCCTTTATTCACCCATTTATGTCCCTTTATTCTACTCATGCACCAATTTATGTCCCTTTATTCACCCATTTATGTAAGTCTGTAACTTCTTGCTGGTTGTTGTTTTATGTCCCAGAATCCCTCAGTAGAACAGCCTGGCCATTTAAATTCAAGATTCTGATTTCTGTATTGGCCGTGATTTCTTTTGCTTTCCATACATTTCTCCTCTTGTCTTTAGTATTGACATCATTGTTTGTTCTTCCAAATTGTGTCTATACTGCTGCCAAGATATATGTATGATTACATATCTTATAGGGGCATTTCTTACAGTGCAATCTTGCTACTATCTGCTGCATTAATTCCAGTAATCTTTCTCTTCTATCTTCTGTATTTTCAGAACCACTTGCTGTGACTTCTCATCAAGTATTTTCATTTTGAGACATTGTTAACCAGCTTTGTTTATCTAGTAGCAGATGTCAGTCCTGCATGGCTGTAAAAGAAAATTAGCGTTTGTCACAACAGTGAAGTCTTGTCATTCAGTCGTGTAAAATAAATGTATCAAAATGTTAATATAAAACTTGATCATTTATTATAATGCTCAAAAATACGGGACAGGAAGACTTGATGAAGCTGTCATGGAACGAGTTGTGTAAACCCACTACTTTGTTAAATCCCTATGTCGAGAGCCCAGCCATTCAACGCACAGTTGCTGAGCCGGAATAAATTACAAGAAGTTACGCCAGGAAAAAACTTAAGCCCTGTTTTTTTGGATGTGGGTCGCAGCCATCTTGTTCACGCAAGATGGCGGAAGAAAACTGAATAAAATTAGGCTGTACGAGCATAAGACGAAACTGCAGGCAACCAATCAGCTTGCTCCGCCAGGAACCAACCAAACGCTTTCCTTAACCAGTAGAAGTTACTTTACCTGCCTATATAATCGGGTGAGATTTTATGCTAAAACATGCAACACCAGACACGAAGCCAGAGATACCGACCGACTGAAGAGAGGAGCTGTCAGCTTTGATTTATAGCTTACCTGAGGGCATTGACCTGCAGCCTGCTTCGCTAAGTCGAGTCAAAATCTGGCCTGTTTAAATCTTGGAGGGTAAATATAATTTACTATAAACTGGTAGGAAAATAGGCCTACAGCAGATACACCTGTATATATATATATATATTTAACATATATTGTTTTAATATGAACCTATCAGGTTACTGATTGTATCTTGGGGAATTAGGTATAATGATTGTATTTCCTGATATGGATTGATGAAGACGAAGACTAATAGGACTCATACTTCAACCTATTGTCTCCTATACTTCAATCTATTATCTCAAATGAACTGCAATATAACCAAAACAGTCCTTGTTAGGACTCAATCTGTTGTCTCCTATAACTTCAGTCTATTGTCTCAGATAACTCCAAACTAAAATATAACCAAAACAGTCCTTGTTAGGACTCAACCTATTGTCTTCAAAACAGTCCTTGTTAGGACTCAACCTATTGTCTCCTATAACTTCAATCTATTATCTCAGACCAACTGCAATATAACCAAAACAGTCCTTGTTAGGACTCAATCTATTGTCTCCTATAACTCAATCTATTGTCTCCTATAACTTCAGTGTTATCTCAGATAAAACCAACTGAAATATAACCAAAACAGTCCTTGTTAGGACTCAATCTATTGTCTCATCTAACATCAATCTATTGTCTCCTATAACTCCCACCTGATATATCACCAAACAGTCCTCGTCTCATATACTCCTATCATAAGAACATAACAATATTGTTAGGATATATGTTACCAGCTTGTATAGCACTTGTCAGAGAGGGCCTGGTATATTATAGGGGGAAGGAAATGGTTGTATCACACCTAGGTGTACATATTATTGGATGTATTCATGTATTGAATTTATATTATTGAATGTATTCATGCAGTGAATTTATATTATTGAATGTATCCATGCATTAGTTTATCAGAAAGAATGTTTTGCAAGTAGACACCTGTCTTGTCTCGCTATTGCTAAATCATACTGAGCCATGTTGTCATTCATCCTACATGCAGACACCTGAGGCACACGCTCATTTCATCCACATTAGAAATAGGTGGGCTTGAGGACAGAAATTAGCCCCTATTTTTCCTTGTTACAGGTTTTATTCGTGTCATCAAACCTGAGGTCATATGTCATGTCAATCCAGCTGCCTGGAACGTCGCAGGAGCACAGTGATTGCACAGGATTAACCTCTTTAGTCCCCCTCAGTCTTGGGTGGTCAACCAAACCAAGAAGGACAGAACTTTTAAGAGATGAGTACACAGTAGTACCATTTCTGTCAGCATTGTGAGCAAAAGCTAGTGTCAGTGACGAGAAAGTGAATTAGCGTAGCAAGAGACAATAATAAGATTATAGCTGATAAATGATACGTAATTAACAGCACAGCTGATACATGTACTATAATTGAATAACAGCACAGCTGATATAATTTTTGTTCCTATAATTGGAAAACTTGTTGTAATATATTTACTTCTTCTTCTTCTTCTTCTTCCGTCCTTAGCCACCGACCGTCAAAGCAGTCAGTGGCCATTACGCCTAGTGGCGTCTTAGGGCAACAGCAGATAGGTTTTCTTTGCCATTGTTTCCCATCACGCCTATTGGTGTCTTTAGGGCAACGGCAAATCAATCCATTTGCTGTTGTTTCCGTAATCAAAGTGACTAATATATTTACATATCTATATAAATATAAATATTTGTAAATCATATGTAAACTTACAAATTCATTACATTCCATTTTTCAACATTCACCCTTCAGCACAAGAGTAGATAGTGTATATACTAAATAAATAATAAGGAAATTATATTTGAAGACTTGTCAATTTTATCATTGTTAAGTAAAATCTGTTTCCTTGTCTTAATATCACAGTTAGTTACACAGCGGAGGTGGCAAGTTATGTCGGTCTCCTCTCTACTAATATTTCGAGATCAGATCATTCACAGCCGTAACTAATTTGTGATACCAGTAGTTCTCTCAGACACTGGGACTTCACCATTTTCTGCAGAAATTCTATTTCTGTAATTGTCAGTACTATACTGATCTTACAGCCAAATAAAAACCTCTCGCCACACTGGGGGCTCGTTCCTGGGATATTTCTATATACCTTTAGCCATACTTAGTCTATTCATCTATCTACTAACTCTATCTTGTGCCACCCATAGATAACTAAAGAAACAAATTTTTGAAAAAATTCTATAATAGGATTTTTTATTGTTTTCTTAGGTGGAGTACCATTTAGTACTCAGTAAATAGTTGATGCTCACAAAGTTGCACGGAAATTTTTTGTTCAATTAAATTAATTAAGTTTAATTACAATAATTTGGTTATAGTAAATTTACATACCCTCTCTAAGTAACGCCATGGCTGATCTAGTGAAGTTCAGGACTGCGATCATGCAGATGGGTAAGGAATTAAATATTACAGGTGATGCTCTCACTCAGTATGTCACAACAGAAGTGGACAAACACATGGATAGGGAAGAAAGAAAGTTGCAATTAGAGACTGAAGCAAAGAAATTAGAGGCTGATAGAGAAGCAAAGAAATTTGAGGCTGAAGAAAGGCAGTTGCAAGCAGAAGCTGAAAGAGAAGCCAAAAGACTGGAAGCTGAGAGAGAAGACAAAAGACTGGAAGCTGAGAGAGAAACCAAAAGATTAGAAATTGAAGCCAAGAAATGGGAGGCTGAAAATGAGGCAAAGAAAATTGAAGCTGAGGAAAGGAAATTACAAGCAGAGAGAGACCATCAGTTGAGATTAAAAGAGCTTGAAATTCAGGCAACTACTGGCAATAATGGTGGTAGCTCACCTCACTCTGAGAGTAGCTCCAGCCAGAGTACCTCAAGTGGGGCCATGAATTTTCATCTGGACCCATTTGTTGAGAAAGAAGACACCATTGAGTCGTACCTGGATAGATACGAAAGACTTGCCACTACCTATGGCTTAGTGAAAGAAAAGTGGAGTCTTAAACTATCTCAGGGATTGAGAGATGTTGCCTACGATGTATATTTGAAACTCTCAAGAGATGACCAGGAAGATTACGAAATCCTGAAGCAGGCACTGCTTGTGAGATATGAAAAGAACTCAGAATCATATAGAAAGAAATTCCGAACAGCTAAACTTCTTCCAGGAGAAAACTATCACCAATTCTCTGCTAGATTTGAAACCTATTTGGAAAAATGGAGTAGTTTAGGAAAGTATCAGGATCTGAAAGAAATGATAATGATAGAGCAAGTGAAAGAGTCCATGCCTCAAGAAATGAGGAAGTTTATCATGGAACAAGGAGCAGAGAGATTGGAAGATATTGTAACTGTTGCTGAGAGATATCAAGCAGATCAGGCAGAATTATTAGGAAATAAGAAGAAGCAGGGTGAAAACTTCAAATCCTCACAAAACTATTCCAAATATGAACAAAAGGACCATACTACAAGGAACGAACAAAGATTTGACCAAAAGGACAAAAACCCTCTAAGATTGGATAAGACACCTTACCGGAAGGAAGGAAAGTGGTGTAAAACTTGTCTAATGAGTAACCACAATACTGCGGACTGCAGAAGGAAGAATCCTTCTCATCATGCTGCATGTCTTACAACAGGGAATCAGGGAAGGAAGGAAATGTCAGTAAGTCAGAAAGACTTCCATCATCCCCCTGTCTGTGAGGAAGTGACCGTGAATGGCACTCAAGTACTGTGTTTATATGACACAGGATTGGACTTTGATTCAGTTGTGTGCTCTTCTCTAGTGAGTCCTGACCAGATAACCACAGAAACAGTGGAAATCAGAGGACCGATCAAGGGAGCAAGAACCATGACACTACCCATAGCTCGAATCAACATAAGATCTCACTATGTGGAAGGAGAAATCAAAGCAGCAGTGATGGATGACCCTATTTACCCTTTGATTTTGGGGTGTAGGTATGTTTTCCTTGGAGAACCTATAAAACCTGTAGTTATGGCAACAGTCCAGACCAGGGAAAGCTCCAGGAAAATGGAGAATCCTATCAATACTCATCCAGAAGAGATGAAAAAGGCTCAAGCAGCAGACAGCACATTAAAGCCTTGTTTTGGCAAATTGCCTAAAGCACATAACCCTCCAGAGAAAGGAGACTTGTATATGAAGAATGGCTTACTATACAGAAAAGCTGGAACAGGACCTAAAGGGCATGGACAGCTTGTAGTGCCAAAATCTTACAGGGAGAAGGTTATGACGCTAGGACATGCTATACCCTTCAGTAGACATATGGGAATAGGGGCCACTGGACAAAGGATAGCCTGTCACTACTTTTGGCCAGGAATTACAGAGGACATAAAAAGATATGTAAGATCCTGTCCAGAATGCCAAAGAGTAGCTCCTAAGCATAGGACTGCACCAGCAACACTGGGAGAAATGCCTATTATGGGAACCCCTTTTGAACGTGTTGCAGTAGATATTGTTGGACCCCTCACTAGGATCAAGAAGAGAAATGCTTACATCTTAACCTTGGTTGATACTTGCTCTATGTGGGGAGAAGCAGTGGCCATGTCAGCTATAGATTCAAAGCACGTGGCAGAGGCCCTGTTGACAATATTTACCCGATTAGGTTTCCCGCATCAGATATTGACTAACAATGGGTCTCAGTTTAAGGGAAAGCTAACACAAGAAGTATTCAGGATATTTCAAGCCAGGCACTATCATTGTAGTCCCTACCATGCCCAAGGGAACGGTCAAGTAGAGCGGTTCAATGGTACGCTAATTTCAATCCTTAGAAAGCTGGCGAGTGAAAAACCTGATACTTGGGATACATACTTACCCGCTGCACTATTTGCATATAGGGAAGTACCCCACCATTCAACTGGATTGGCTCCAGCTACATTGTTGTTTGGAAGACCAATCAAAGGTCCACTGGAAGCATTGCTGCGGACATGGACTGATGAAAAAGCAGAGGAAACAGTGACTTCCTCATACCAGTATGTCAACAAGTTGACATCTCGATTGAAAGCAGGTTGGAAACTGGCCAATGATAATTTAAGACAGGCCAGGAGGAAGTATGCTGCGTACTACAACAAAAAAGCAAAGGATAGGGAACTGGAGGTGGGTGAAAAGGTGTTATTACTGTTGCCGAGCAGCAATAATAAATTGCAGATTGGATGGCAGGGACCCTATGTCATACTGGAAAAACTTTCCAGGACCAACTATAAGATTGACAAGAAAGGAAAGGAGAAGGTATATCATGTCAATCTTCTTAAAAAATACTATGACAAGGAATCATCAGAAGTTGCACATATCATGACCCTAGCCATTGCAACAGAAATGCACGATGAACCACTTCACTCTATGGAGTATCCACTCACAACTACAGAGGATTATGTTCAAGTAAATATTAGTGAACATTTAACTCCAGAGCAGAAGAAGAGGGTTCAGAAAGTGTTGGAAACCCATGCTGATGTGCTCACAGATAAGCCAGGGCGTACGAATCTGTTAGAGTACAACATGAAGGTTACAGGCCCTACTCCAGTATGCATGAGAACATACCCTATACCCTATGCGAAAGCCCAAGCACTAAGGGAGGAAGTTGATTATCTGTTGAAGGAGAAAATTATCTCGAAGTCAGACTCTCCCTATAGCTCAAGTGTGGTACTATTGAGAAAACCGAGTGGTGAACACAGGTTATGTATTGACTACCGGAAGCTTAATGCGATCACAGAATCTCAGGTGGACCCATTACCTGACACCAACCAGCTGTTCTCTACACTGAGTAAGGCTAGGTATTTATCGAAGGTAGATCTAAGCAAGGGATACTACCAAATACCAGTGAGACCAGAAGTTAAGAAAATGCTGGCATTTAGTACATCAGACGGACACTACGAGTTTAATGTACTACCCTTTGGGCTGAAAAATGCTCCAAGTATCTTTTCAAGAATGATGAGGAAATTGTTGGAACCTCTACAAAATCCCCATATCACTAACTTTATGGATGACATTCTTGTTGCTACAAACACATTTGAAGAGCATATAGTAGCGCTCTCCATGTTGTTTGACAGACTGAGAGCCACTGGATTGACTGCACGTCCAACCAAGTGCTATATCGGTTGTAAGGAGTTGGAATTCTTAGGTCACACTATTTCTACAGGTCATATGTCTCCTGACCCAAAGAATATAGAGAAGTTAAAGAAGGCACCCAGACCTCAAACGAAGAAAGATGTGAGATCATTCGTGTCATTATGTGGGTTCTATCAGAAGTACATACCCCACTTTAACTCTTTGTGTGCACCATTAACTAACTTAACGAAGAAAGGACAGCCTGATAAAATCCAATGGAATGCTGATTGTGAAAAAGCTTACACAGAGCTAAAAGCAAAACTCACCAGCAAACCAATCCTTACGCTACCCGATATCACACAGGAATTTGTATTAAGGACGGACGCTAGCAGTATAGGTATTGGTGCAACTCTCTTGCAGAAATCAAAAGCCCAGCCAGAGGAACTTTTACCAGTCGCCTACACCAGTAGGAAGCTGAATGCAGCTGAGTTGAACTACTCGACCATAGAGAAAGAATGTGTGGCTCTTATTTGGTCCATCGACAAATTTTCACCTTACCTGTATGGGACACACTTCATTGTCCAAAGCAATCATCAACCTTTAACATTCTTGGCTGCATCTAAAAAGTTAAATTCGAGATTGTTAAGTTGGAGTCTGCTTCTTGCGCCCTATTCCTTTACCGTGAATTACATTCCAGGAAGAGACAATGAAGGAGCGGATTTTTTAAGTCGACACCCTATTATTCTGGAAGGACAGATGCAAAATGATTAACTACAGCAGGTGTTTACACTTCAGCTATGACAGGTCACAGCTAGGAAAGGATGGGGCTATGTCGTGGAATGAGTTGTGTAAACCCACTACTTTGTTAAATCCCTATGTCGAGAGCCCAGCCAATCAACGCACAGTTGCTGAGCCGGAATAAATTACAAGAAGTTACGCCAGGAAAAAACTTAAGCCCTGTTTTTTCGGATGTGGGTCGCGGCCATCTTGTTCATGCAAGATGGTGGAAGAAAACTGAATAAAATTAGGCTGTACGAGCATAAGACAAAACTGCAGGCAACCAATCAGCTTGCTCCGCCAGGAACCAACCAAACGCTTTCCTTAACCAGTAGAAGTTACTTTACCTGCCTATATAATCGGGCGAGATTTTATGCTAAAACACGCAACACCAGACACGAAGCCAGAGATACCAACCGACTGAAGAGAGGAGCTGTCAGCTTTGATTTATAGCTTACCTGAGGGCATTGACCTGCAGCCTGCTTCGCTAAGTCGAGTCAAAATCTGGCCTGTTTAAATCTTGGAGGGTAAATATAATTTACTATAAACTGGTAGGAAAATAGGCCTACAGCAGATACACCTGTATATATATATATTTAACATATATTGTTTTAATATGAACGTATCAGGTTACTGATTGTATCTTGGGGAATTAGGTATAATGATTGTATTTCCTGATATGGATTGATGAAGACGAAGACTAATAGGACTCATACTTCAACCTATTGTCTCCTATACTTCAATCTATTATCTCAAACGAACTGCAATATAACCAAAACAGTCCTTGTTAGGACTCAATCTATTGTCTCCTATAACTTCAGTCTATTGTCTCAGATAACTCCAAACTGAAATATAACCAAAACAGTCCTTGTTAGGACTCAACCTATTGTCTCCTATAACTTCAATCTATTATCTCAGACCAACTGCAATATAACCAAAACAGTCCTTGTTAGGACTCAATCTATTGTCTCCTATAACTCAATCAATTGTCTCCTATAACTTCAGTGTTATCTCAGATAAAACCAACTGAAATATAACCAAAACAGTCCTTGTTAGGACTCAATCTATTGTCTCATCTAACATCAATCTATTGTCTCCTATAACTCCCACCTGATATATCACCAAACAGTCCTCGTCTCATATACTCCTATCATAAGAACATAACAATATTGTTAGGATATATGTTACCAGCTTGTATAGCACTTGTCAGAGAGGGCCTGGTATATTATAGGGGGAAGGAAATGGTTGTATCACACCTAGGTGTACATATTATTGGATGTATTCATGTATTGAATTTATATTATTGAATGTATTCATGCAGTGAATTTATATTATTGAATGTATCCATGCATTAGTTTATCAGAAAGAATGTTTTGCAAGTAGACACCTGTCTTGTCTCGCTATTGCTAAATCATACTGAGCCATGTTGTCATTCATCCTACATGCAGACACCTGAGGCACACGCTCATTTCATCCACATTAGAAATAGGTGGGCTTGAGGACAGAAATTAGCCCCTATTTTTCCTTGTTACAGGTTTTATTTGTGTCATCAAACCTGAGGTCATATGTCGTGTCAATCCAGCTGCCTGGAACGTCGCAGGAGCACAGTGATTGCACAGGATTAACCTCTTTAGTCCCCCTCAGTCTTGGGTGGGCTAACGAAACGACCATCAGCGGGTGTTTTGTGTCAACCAAACCAAGAAGGACAGAACTTTTAAGAGATGAGTACACAGTAGTACCATTTCTGTCAGCATTGTGAGCAAAAGCTAGTGTCAGTGACGAGAAAGTGAATTAGCGTAGCAAGAGACACTAATAAGATTATAGCTGATAAATGATACGTAATTAACAGCACAGCTGATACATGTACTATAATTGAATAACAGCACAGCTGATATAATTTTTGTTCCTATAATTGGAAAACTTGTTGTAATATATTTACATATCTATATAAATATAAATATTTGTAAATCATATGTAAACTTACAAATTCATTACATTCCATTTTTCAACATTCACCCTTCAGCACAAGAGTAGATAGTGTATATACTAAATAAATAATAAGGACATTGTATTTGAAGACTTGTCAATTTTATCATTGTTAAGTAAAATCTGTTTCCTTGTCTTAATATCACAGTTACACAGCGGAGGTGGAAAGTTATGTCGGTCTCCTCTCTACTAATATTTCGAGATCAGATCATTCACAGCCGTAACTAATTTGTGATACCAGTAGTTCTCTCAGACACTGGGACTTCACCATTTTCTGCAGAAATTCTATTTCTGTAATTGTCAGTACTATACTGATCTTACAGCCAAATAAAAACCTCTCGCCACAGAAGCCCTATGCTCCTTAGGGAGCTGAAGTGTGGCGATGATGGTAATCTTCACATACAAATATGTTTGATGTTGACTAGAAGGCTGATTTTAATTGTTATGACCACCAGAGTTAAAGAGTTGCTGTGTTGTTGCCAGGGGTTAGGATGACACAAATAAAGAACAGGATTACTGCTCTATCAGGCATGTTGTACAAGTCAACTAATACGAGGTTGTATACAAGGTTGTACACGAGGCTGTACACGAGGCTGGCAACCTCATCATGTCAAACAGGTTGCTACAGAAAAAACTGCTGCTAGAGAATGTCAATGTTTTGTGCAGGCTTCCTATAAGGGCCAGTTGCAGTCATGCCACCATGCACCACAGGGATCAAAAAGGAAAATGATGATGATGAATTGAAGGTTAGTTACACCAAACAAGAAGAATGACAGGTTAGTTACACCGATCAAGAAGAACGACAGGTTAGTTACACCAAACAAGAAGAACGACAGGTTAGTTACACCAAACAAGAAGAACGACAGGTTAGTTACACCAAACAAGAAGAACGACAGGTTAGTTACACCAAACAAGAAGAACGACAGGTTAGTTACACCAAACAAGAAGAACAACAGGTTAGTTACACCAAACAAGAAGAACGACAGGTTAGTTACACCAAACAAGAAGAACGACAGGTTAGTTACACCAAACAAGAAGAACGACAGGTTAGTTACACCAAACAAGAAGAAGAACGACAGGTTAGTTACACCAAACAAGAAGAACGACAGGTTAGTTACACCAAACAAGAAGAACGACAGGTTAGTTACACCAAACAAGAAGAACGACAGGTTAGTTACACCAAACAAGAAGAACGACAGGTTAGTTACACCAAACAAGAACAAGACCCAAACAAAACGACAGGTTAGTTACACCAAACAAGAAGAACGACAGGTTAGTTACACCAAACAAGAAGAACGACAGGTTAGTTACACCAAACAAGAAGAACGACAGGTTAGTTACACCAAACAAGAAGAACGACAGGTTAGTTACACCAAACAAGAAGAACGACAGGTTAGTTACACCGATCAAGAAGAACGACAGGTTAGTTACACCGATCAAGAAGAACGACAGGTTAGTTACACCAAACAAGAAGAACGACAGGTTAGTTACACCAAACAAGAAGAACGACAGGTTAGTTACACCGATCAAGAAGAAGGACAGGTTAGTTACACCAAACAAGAAGAACGACAGGTTAGTTACACCAAACAAGAAGAAATGACAGGTTAGTTACACCAAACAAGAAGAATGACAGGTTAGTTACACCCATCAAGAAGAACTACAGGTTAGTTACACCAAACAAGAAGAACAACAGGTTAGTTACACCAAACAAGAAGAACAACAGGTTAGTTACACCAATCAAGAAGAACGACATGTTAGTTACTCCGATCAAGAAGAACGACAGGTTAGTTACTCTGATCAAGAACGACAGGTTAGTTACACCCATCAAGAAGAACGACAGGTTAGTTACACCAATCAAGAATAACGACAGGTTAGTTACACCAAACAAGAAGAACGACAGGTTAGTTACACCAAACAAGAAGAACAACAGGTTAGTTATACCCATCAAGAAGAATGACAGGTTAGTTACACCAAACAAGAAGAACGACAGGTTAGTTACACCAAACAAGAAGAACGACAGGTTAGTTACACCAATCAAGAAGAACGACAGGTTAGTTACACCAATTAAGAAGAACGACATGTTAGTTACACCAAACAAGAAGAACGACAGGTTAGTTACACCAAACAAGAAGAACGACAGGTTAGTTACTCCGATCAAGAAGAACGACAGGTTAGTTACACCCATCAAGAAGAACGACAGGTTAGTTACACCAAACAAGAAGAAGGACAGGTTAGTTACACCAAACAAGAAGAACGACAGGTTAGTTACACCAATCAAGAAGAATGACAGGTTAGTTACACCGATCAAGAAGAACGACAGGTTAGTTACACCGATCAAGAAGAATGACAGGTTAGTTACACCGATCAAGAAGAACGACAGGTTAGTTACACCAAACAAGAAGAATGACAGGTTAGTTACACCAAACAAGAAGAACGACAGGTTAGTTACACCAAACAAGAAGAACGACAGGTTAGTTACACCAAACAAGAAGAACGACAGGTTAGTTACACCAAACAAGAAGAACGACAGGTTAGTTACACCAAACAAGAAGAACGACAGGTTAGTTACACCAAACAAGAAGAACGACAGGTTAGTTACACCAAACAAGAAGAACGACAGGTTAGTTACACCAAACAAGAAGAACGACAGGTTAGTTACACCAAACAAGAAGAACAACAGGTTAGTTACACCAAACAAGAAGAACGACAGGTTAGTTACACCAAACAAGAAGAACGACAGGTTAGTTACACCAAACAAGAAGAACGACAGGTTAGTTACACCAAACAAGAAGAACGACAGGTTAGTTACACCAAACAAGAAGAACGACAGGTTAGTTACACCAAACAAGAAGAACGACAGGTTAGTTACACCAAACAAGAAGAACGACAGGTTAGTTACACCAAACAAGAAGAAATGACAGGTTAGTTACAATCCGAACAAGGAACGACAGTTTAGTTACACCAAACAAGAAGAACGACAGGTTAGTTACACCAAACAAGAAGAAATGACAGGTTAGTTACACCAAACAAGAAGAACGACAGGTTAGTTACACCCAAACAAGAAGAACATGACAGGTTAGTTACACCAAAACAAGAAGAAAGACAGGTTAGTTACACCCATCAAGAAGAACTACAGGTTAGTTACACCAAACAAGAAGAACAACAGGTTAGTTACACCAAACAAGAAGAACAACAGGTTAGTTACACCAATCAAGAAGAACGACAGGTTAGTTACTCCGATCAAGAAGAACGACAGGTTAG
Source organism: Oreohelix idahoensis (assembly GCA_024509875.1). NCBI lineage: Eukaryota > Metazoa > Mollusca > Gastropoda > Stylommatophora > Oreohelicidae > Oreohelix > Oreohelix idahoensis. The sequence goes on along the minus strand of JAMPIV010010862.1, from coordinate 190,451 downwards.
TTACACCCATCAAGAAGAACGACAGGTTAGTTACACCAAACAAGAAGAACGACAGGTTAGTTACACCGATCAAGAAGAACGACAGGTTAGTTACACCAAACAAGAAGAACGACAGGTTAGTTACACCAAACAAGAAGAACGACAGGTTAGTTACACCAATCAAGAAGAACGACAGGTTAGTTACACCGATCAAGACGAACGACAGGTTAGTTACACCGATCAAGAAGAACGACAGGTTAGTTACACCAAACAAGAAGAACAACAGGTTAGTTACACCAAACAAGAAGAACGACAGGTTAGTTACACCAATCAAGAAGAACGACAGGTTAGTTACACCAAACAAGAAGAACAACAGGTTAGTTACACCGATCAAGAAGAACGACAGGTTAGTTACACCAATCAAGAAGAACGACAGGTTAGTTACACCAAACAAGAAGAACGACAGGTTAGTTACACCGATCAAGAAGAACGACAGGTTAGTTACACCAAACAAGAAGAACAACAGGTTAGTTACACCAAACAAGAAGAATGACAGGTTAGTTACACCAAACAAGAAGAACGACAGGTTAGTTACACCAAACAAGAAGAACGACAGGTTAGTTACACCAAACAAGAAGAACGACAGGTTAGTTACACCAAACAAGAAGAACGACAGGTTAGTTACACCGATCAAGAAGAACGACAGGTTAGTTACACCAATCAAGAAGGACAGGTTAGTTACACCAATCAAGAAGAATGACAGGTTAGTTACACCAATCAAGAAGAACGACAGGTTAGTTACACCAAACAAGAAGAACGACAGGTTAGTTACACCAAACAAGAAGAACGACAGGTTAGTTACACCAAACAAGAAGAACGACAGGTTAGTTACACCAATCAAGAAGAACAACAGGTTAGTTACACTGATCAAGAAGAATGACAGGTTAGTTACACCAAACAAGAAGAACGACAGGTTAGTTACACAGATCAAGAAGAAGGACAGGTTAGTTACACCAAACAAGAAGAACGACAGGTTAGTTACACCAAACAAGAAGAACGACAGGTTAGTTACACCAAACAAGAATAACGACATGTTAGTTACACCAAACAAGAAGAACGACAGGTTAGTTACACCAAACAAAAAGAACGACAGGTTAGTTACACCAAACAAGAAGAACGACAGGTTAGTTACACCAAACAAGAAGAACGACAGGTTAGTTACACCAAACAAGAAGAACGACAGGTTAGTTACACCAAACAAGAAGAACGACAGGTTAGTTACACCAAACAAGAAGAACGACAGGTTAGTTACACCAAACAAGAAGAAATGACAGGTTAGTTACATCAAACAAGAAGAACGACAGGTTAGTTACACCAAACAAGAAGAACAACAGGTTAGTTACACCAAACAAGAAGAACGACAGGTTAGTTACACCAAACAAGAAGAACGACAGGTTAGTTACACCAAACAAGAAGAACGACAGGTTAGTTACACCAAACAAGAAGAAATGACAGGTTAGTTACACCAAACAAGAAGAAATGACAGGTTAGTTACACCAAACAAGAAGAACGACAGGTTAGTTACACCAAACAAGAAGAACGACAGGTTAGTTACACCAAACAAGAAGAAACGACAGGATTAAACTAAATCTCTGATTAAAAAAAGAACTCAAAAAGGAGACAACCAAAGGTCCTTGTCCATCATCCACCATCAGCTGAGGAGAAGTTTAGGTGAAGCATAACATGGATGTCCTTGTGTAAAAACAATAGAACCACTACTCCCTCAGGCTTGTAGTAAGATAAGACAAACTGGCAACATCATCATGTCAAACAGATTGCTACAAAAACCACTACTACAAAAAGATTTGAGTACTTTGGTCAATTTGTCCTACTAGAGGGCAAGCTGTGGTCAGTGCTGTGGTCAGTGCTGTGGTCAGGACTGTGGTCAGTGCTGTGGTCAGGGCTGTGGTCATTGCTGTGGTCAGTGCTGCATGCTTCATAGGTAGGGAATAGGGAAATGATGATAATTTGTGGGAAAAATTGTCAATTTAAAACTGACTTACTTAGTCTTTCCTCTTCTACCGTGAGGTGTAGAGGTTTGTAAGAGAGAGTGCCATACTATTCTATCAGCTGTCTTCCTCCTGGCTTGGTTCCATTTTAGTCCTCGGTCCTTCAAAGATTGTCTAATGTTGTCCTCCCAGCGGACTTTGGGTTGTCCTGGAGGTCTGGATCCCTGGCTCTTAGTTTCCCATGCTTGCCGTGGTAGCCGATCTTCTCCCATTCTGCAGACATGGCCAAACCATCTCAGTTGGGACTGTTCTACTTGAGTCTGCAGGGGTTGGGTTTTTAGGCCTTGACGTATCGTCTGGTTGTGTACCATGTCTCTTCTTGTTACTTCAACCACCTTCTTCAGATACCTCATTTCTGAGATTTGGATCTGGCTTTTGTGGGTTGTAGTCATTGCCCATGACTCGCATCCATACGTTTAATGTTTGTAAATAATAAATAATAGAACGTCTGATTGACAGATTGGTTAGAGTGCTGGTCTCCCGCAGCAAAGATGCAGGGTTCAATTCACGGTATCGACACACTTCAGTCTACCCAGCTGTAAATGGGTACCTGATTTTGCACTTGAGTTAGAAAAAGAAAAGGCAGTGAGGAAGGGAACTGGTCATCCCACTTCTCGATGCTGGACCTAGTATAGTGAAGTCTCTAACACTTCACTTCCCTACGGCAGTATCCGCTATGGGACTACCATAATAATAAACACTACGCAGATCATTTCAACAAGAGGTAACTGGATTATCCCCATCCAACAAGAGGTAACTGGATTATCCCCCATCTGACAAGAGGTAACTGGATTATCCCCATCCGACAAGTGCTTGGACCAGTTCTTATCCTTGACACTCTACTTGGCCCACTTGAGTCATGACTCCCAGATGTCACCCTCGTGTTGTTTTTTTTCACCTGCACAGGAAATTTAACCTAGTCACACTTGGTTGCAATGTCCAGATTCTATTCATTCTGCCAACTTGAGATGGTTGGGAGAGTAACATTTTGTTGAATATATTGATCTGAAATGATAAGTGTCATACATATTGGCTGCCACCACCAGAACATATATCAAACCTGATGACACGAGTCCCATCAGCTGAAAAACACAGGTCAAATATGAGTAGGTCATTTGTACCACTTTTGTTTACAACACTCAAAGGTTATTGACCAGCAGTGGCCTTTATGCCTTGTATTCTGCTAAAGACTTATTTAAATTAATAAAAATTCTGTTTGTTTTGTTTTGATTTGGTTTTTTAATCGCTGGCCAGTCTAGAAGCAGTGTTAATTGTGCTTCAAAAAAGATTACATTCTTGATTCCTCAGTGCCACCACAGACTATCATGACCTCCACATCGCTGGCGACGGCCACCACATTTCCCTACATGTCACTAACACAGCCTATGACTGCAGCTTTTGCGCCAACAATCACACCAATGCCACAGCGATCAGCGTATTACCCACCCATCCTCTACTGGTACCCAAGTCCACCAGTATCACCCCCCACACCTCAGACACCTGCCATTTCTTACTACACCACCACCACAGCAACAAACGCAGTTGCAGGACCGTACACTGGACCATGTATGATCATCATGAGAGGTCTACCCATAAGTGTTACCATTCAGGATATCATGAATTATTTTCAGGGCTTTCCTGAGGTAGGTTTTAGTTCTAGAAATCATGACAAACTTGTGTGAAAATATATCATAGTTTCATTTCCCTGGCTACAGGTTGTGGTATATGCTGCATTATCTCCCTTTTCATCCTGATATTTTACCAGACTCAGGTGATAGATGGAAAAATGATTTTATTTAAACAACAAGATGAGAAAATACATGTGTGTGCACTGTATTACTTTAACTGTAGAAAAATTGCTACAGTCTATTTCTTACACATATAAGTTATGTTATGAAATGTACCAAGAAAATTAAAGGTGATATTTCAGTGTTATGTTCTAAATTACCATTTGCAAGCTCATTTTGCTTGTGTTGGTTAGTTTTATTATAATATATTCAGTGTTTGCTGTTGACCTATTTTCATTTATTATGTAGAGATTCAAACAAAGCACATATTTCTTGAAGAGGGTTTGCAGAAGAGTTGATGTTGTTGTTGTTTGTATACATCTGCTGAGTTTGTTGACCTTTTGCAACCAATGTCAAGTTGAAGAATCACTGGCTTTATCTGCAACTTATATCTAGGGTTTTCCTGTGACTTTTTTTGGCCATTCCACAAGTTGAGTTGGAGTCATCCCAAGGAAATCGTCCCGGGCTCTTAGTTTCCCATGCTTGCCGTGGTAGCTGATCTTCTCTCATTCTGCAGACGTGGCCGGACCATCTCAGTTGGGACTGTTCTACTTGGGTCTGCAGGGGTTGGGTTTTTAGGCCTTGACGTATCGTCTGGTTGCGGACCATGTCTCTTCTTGTTACTTCAACCACCTTCCTCAGATACCTTATTTCTGGCTTTTGTGGATTGTAGTCATTGCCTGTGACTCGCATCCATACATCAAGACTGGGACATAGGTGGAGCAGTATACAGCCATCTTCGTCTTCTTACCAACTTCTCTTGCTGAGGAATCCTCGATTTATGGCTTCAAAAAGTCTCCCAGCTGCTGCTCTTCAGGTAGCCAACTCTTCTTTGATGCCTCCATTCTGGTCTATGACAGCTCCAAGGTATTTATAGTGGTCAACCTGCTCCAGGACCTGTTCTCCCAACTTAATCTGATGTCTTCTTTCTTCTCATGATATCACCATGGTTTTTGTTTTCGAGCTGCTTATGATCATCCCTCTCTTCTCCAGCTCTTCCTTCCAGACTTGCAGGTTGGATTGAAGATGTGCCTCTGATTTAGCAATCAGGGCAACATCATCAGCAAAATGCTAGCTCTGAAATACTGACCTGTCTTATCTTCCAGTACCCTACTGAATACTTTCCTGTCCTCTCCTTACATGCCTTGATGACATCGTCCATGAGGAGTATGAAAAGATAAGGTGACAGGATATCACCTTGTCTTACACCATTGGTGGTCCTGAATTCTTCTGATTTATGGTTTGCCGTCCTCACATAATTTCTGCAAGACTTGTAGAAGCTCTGTATAGCATGAATCAGAGGTGTTGGAATGTTCTTCCTTGCCAAACAGTCCCAGAGTTGTTATTAATGTCAAGCCTGGACATTAATCAAAGGGCAAGAAGACAGTCCCCATATCTTAGAAAAAAAAAAGACCTAGCGAGAAACAAGAGATCAGAGATATCACTGGGGCAGTACTAATGAAGGAATATATCGAGAAACAGGATCAGGTTGTTTGGAGGCCTTGTAAAAATGAATGCCATTCAACCAGCAGTGCACGCACATAACCTCAAACTACAGGACAACTGAAGAAAAGCTGGACTTATGAGTGATAAAAATCTTAAAGAAGTGTATTTTTTTTTTTTAATAAATAAAATTATTTTTGTGGATGGCTTCCTGTCAAAATAAATGGTATCAGCTTTTGCAATTAATTAGCTTTGGATTTAATAAATAATCAAAAATTTAGACTAGATTTTTATTTACTAACGTATCTGCTTATTCAGATTTTCAGTTGACCATTAAGTGTATCCATTACCTTCAGCTTTATGCACAGACTTGATAAACTATGTTATTGTAATCGATATTCATATTTTGTTTTTAAAAAATGTGGAATTTTTATTGTTCTTGACAGGTAGGACCTGAGTCTATCAGTATACAGACAAATTTTGAAGGGAAGCCCAATGGAGATGCACTGATTTCATTCTCATCAAGACTAGAAGCGGAGAGAGCCATAGTTGAAAAAAGCAGACGGCATTTTGGAAACAGATTTATTGAACTTTTCATGGCATGAAACATTTTAAATGTTTTTTTAATTTTATTTTTACTCATTCACTTATTTGACCGTAATAATGAATTTTTTGAACTTGTCATTCTGTAAAAGTGATTTTTGAAAACTTTTCACTGAGTGACACAGACAGTTTTTGTTTGTATGAAGATATAGATTTGGCATTTTCCTCATCGCCAGACAAAAAAAATTAGCCATGCACATGAAAAAGCGGGCTCTAGTTCTGAAGATTATATTTTTTCATTATATTTCTAGCTGATATACACACATTTTTAATTTTGTGCATTCCAGAGAACATTCCATTTTAATTACGACTTTTAGAGTTGGTACATACCTGATGACTTCTTCCATGTTTTTGATGTTTCGTGCAATTATTGCTTTACGTTTAATGAGATTGCCTTAATTATCGGCATGCAATAAAGGTGTTCCATATAGGTGCAAAAAATTTTTACTTCTTAAAAAGGTTAGATTACTTAGGCTTTTAAAAACATTTTTGTTCAAACTTCCCAGTTAAGTGCCTTATAAAATTTTTTTTAAATATTAAATTATTTACACAAATTGAGGCAGACAATATTTTATACATATTTACATACAATCTTTTTACGTACCATATGTGCCTTATTGATACATAAGGGCACTATAATGCATTTATATACATTTCTGCTTTATGTGTCTGGTATTCCTATGCAAACTAATTGCAATACATGTTTGTTTTTTTTTTTAGTAGGGCTCATTTCTTTAACAACTATAATTTACTTGGGGGAGGAGGGGACATACCAATCATACTAGTTGCCTGCATTGACTTTGTCCATGTGTTTACCATATTCAGGCCAGTATTTTGGGTGAAGTTTTAAATAGATACTCATGGAAAAATTTCCTGGCAGACGTGGTTAGCATGTTCGCCTATATCCATGTTGTGCATATAAAAAATAGCACCCATAAAACTTGTGAAACTTTCTGTTAGTAACTTGTGAAGCTATCATAGACTCTGTATCTTCTGTTGGTAACTTGTGAAAGCAATGTCATTTGACTATCTTCTCTTATTTTTCTGTGGTCTTGCAGTGGCGTAACAACTGCCCTTGCCCTTTTGGATCGGGCATGTCCCCTGAGCATCGAGTAGGCCCCAAAAAGAAGTGTTAAAAAGGACCCTCATCTTCATACATATCTGTCTTTAAATTTCCTTGGAGTTAAATATCATTGCATAACCCAGTATCTTATACCCACTATAGAATGATTTCTTGGGCGTGTCCGAAAGTTAACTTCTGACTTCGGAAAGTTATTTCTCTTCAGCAGACCTGCCTGACAGAGTCTCGCAGGGGTCATTAAAAGGCAAGTAAATTTGATACCCAGTGTTTTTTCCGTGCATTGTCAGACACTATTCATTTTATGGTCTCATCAAAATCTGACAGGAACTAACAGGTTTTCCGGACACGCATTTCTATCAGCTTTGAAGGTCTATTCTTTCCGACCTCACGTTGCTATGCTCACCAGTCAGATTAAGTTTAAGGCAGATTGTGTACCCAGTTAGCTGGTCATCTTCTGATGTCAGAATATAAACCGTTTATTATATACTGAGTATTTGAGTGGATGTTATATAGAAACTAGACTTTTTTTTCATGTTAAGTTTAATCAGCATTTACCTATCCTGACAAAAATTTGTGGCATAGAGAACAAGAAGTGTGAAGGGCATACAAAAACCAAATTTGAGTTTTCATCGGGCAACAAACTTATTTCAGTAGTAAAAAAAAAGGTAAAGGAACCCGTTACACGCCCATTGAGGCATATTGGGAATATGGTGTTAGGCCCATATTATCTTGACCGTCGGCACACGAGGGGTGATGTGGTCGGCATCACGCCGGCCGCCTTAACCTTCCCAGAGTAGCTTATTTCAGTAGTGCTTCAGGAAAACAAAAATGAAGACTCTGCAGCTATGAAAAGGTTGACAAAAATTAAGTATTTCTTATAGCCCTGTCCAAAATGTGCAAGCTAAATTGTGAATAAGTTGGTATTTCATACTTGTGATGTGCCTGCTGATTACTATAGTGGTAGCACTTGTAGTTCTGTTGAGAAAAGTAATGTTGTTGTTACTGAGGAAAATGTGTTTGAAAGTGATTTTATTGCTAATTGTGGTGATTTTGAAAATGCATGTATACAGTTAGGTGGCTCGGTTTTTTAATAAACAGTAAACCCAGTGGTTGATCAACCTGAGGGGGTCAGAGAACCTGGGCCCATAGGAAAAATGACAAATGACTAAAACTGTAAGTGTGGACAGTGATATAAAAGTGCCAGAAGTGAGTACCAAAAGTCGATGCTCACCTCTTGACAGCACAAGAATCCTAAAGAAAAATATCACTTCCAGAATGTTTGAACAGCAGATCTTTTATTTCAACTTGATCTGCGGGATCTCTTTTATAAATAAACATGTGTCGCTTCTCTGCCGAGTTGAAATTTCACGGAGTTGGTTGCGTTATTCAGAAATACTTGACTGCTCACACTGGTTGTTTGCTGAAAGAAAAAAGGCCACATTTTGAACCAGCTTGGGTTGATGGGATAAGAGTATGTAGGAGGCTGAGTGACTAAACCCAAGATTATGAACATTCTGGATATGTGTACTTTGGCATGCCAATAAAACTTTTGACAAAGATCTGGAAGCGCGAGTGTTGAAAGAAAGATATTTTTAGTGTGAATCTTGATTCGTTTATTTCCACAGCCTATTTTCCAATTATAGAAGCACTCAAAGAGCTGATAGAATTCTGGGATACAAAAGAAACTGTCACAGAATCATGCACTTTTGGGAAAGTGGAACCAACATTTTGTTAGAAGCTTGTGATGAAAACTAAACATAATTTTAACGAACTGTAGGAGAACAAGAAACTTACTGATGCCGAGTCTCAATTCCGAGCTAACATTTTCCATGGATGTCTGGATATTGTCACTGTGCTTTTTAAGGAATCCAGCCACAGGAACTAGTCAGATTATCAGTTTTATGACCAGAACCACAAGATTTTAACTGACAAACATAGTTGTGGGACCACAGATAATTTCTCATCGCATGTGCTATCACTGCCATCTTGTCTTACAAATACTATTGCAAAAGGTACTACAGTTAAAGAACTGGCATATCTAACTGTTATTGAAAATTCAGTACTTTCAGCTAGTTTCTCAGATGTGTTTACAGTTCTGCTGCTTTTCTTAACGATACATGTCACAACAGCAACTGCTGAAAGATCAATTTTGAAACTAAAACTAATAAAAAATTATTTAAGAAATGCAATGGGCCAAGAATGCTGGAGTGGTTTGAGTTCGCTAGCAACTGAAAATGAGGAAGCTCACAGTTTAAGAAAACACTGGCACGGAATTATGGATTTATTTGCTAATGCAAATAATTATACGAAATACAATTATTTTGTTAAAGTTTTGATAAAGATTCTGGACGTGAGCAAGGAGATGACATCACACAATATTTAAGACTTGATATTAAGTTAACATTTTTATTTTTAATATTGATTTGTTACTAAAAGTAATTGTTAAGTAAACAGTATGCATTTAGTAAACATATTTGTTTTATTCATTACAAGTTGTTGTGCACATCATATTAGATGAGCCCCCCTTAAATTGTAGTTATGCCGCTGGTATCTTGTATCAGTATTCTTCATCTGGTAGGAAACTCTATGTATACCATTATAACAGGAAGTAATCTCATCATCAGAAGTTGCCCCCTGTCAAGCAAATGTTTGCTCTATTGGTTTCTTAAACAGTCAAGGGAGCAGGCACACTTGGGTCATAACTTCCATCTCATCATTAGAAGATGCTCCCTGTCAAGCAGATGTTTGCTCTGTTAGTTTCTAGAACAGTCAAGGGAGCATGCACATGGTCCATTCTCTGATATGCAGAGTTACAAGTGGAATCATGACTTCAAAAACCATGACCGGTCCATTCTCTGATATGCAGAGTTACAAGTGAAATCATGACTTCAAAAACCAGGACCGGTCCATTCTCTGATATGCAGAGTTACAAGTGGAATTATGACTTCAAAAACCAGGACCGGTCCATTCTCTGATATGCAGAGTTACAAGTGGAATCATGACTTCAAATACCAGGACTGGTCCATTCTGTTCTTCTTCTTCCTTGGTCCATTCTCTTGCCTCATATATTCTTTTTTTTTTATTTTCTGCGGTTGTGAGATTTAAGTCGGATAAGAATAACAAGTTGCAATAATGGCGGTGTGATCTAAGTACCGTAACAAGTTGTAGTAATAGTTATGTAAACTAAAATAACAAATTGCAATAATGGTAATACAAAGACACATCATTTTCTTGAGCACTATTAATGCAAGTCATCTCTGAAATAACAATATGGTCATAACATTTCGTTTGTGAATTTGTTCACCACTTTACTTCTTCATATTTCTGCTTATTATTCTCAGATATTCCCGATGAATTTAAATTTTTTTTTTAAATTTAAACATAATGATCTGTTGTATCTACTTATGAGATGTACACCATTATTTATTAGCCTGAGCTGAGATGTGCAATGGTTTACAAAATAGAATGTGATTTTCATTTTATGTCACTGGAATGGTTGTTAAATTGAAGAAGATAAATTCCAGACCTGTGAATTTGGTTTTTGTGAGGACAAATTTTTTCCTTATTGGTCTCTGGGGATATGAAGACAGAATAGACATACTGCTTCCTCTGGCATATTGTACGACAGAATAGACAAACTGCTTCCTCTGGCATATTGTACGACAGAATAGACATACTGCTTCCTCTGTCATATTGTATGACAGAATAGACATACTGCTTCCTCTGTCATATTGTACGACAGAATAGACATACTGCTTCCTCTGGCATATTGTACGACAGAATAGACATACTGCTTCCTCTGTCATATTGTACGACAGAATAGACATACTGCTTCCTCTGGCATATTGTACGACAGAATAGACAAACTGCTTCCTCTGGCATATTGTACGACAGAATAGACATACTGCTTCCTCTGGCATATTGTACGACAAAATAGACATACTGCTTCCTCTGTCATATTGTACGACAGAATAGACAAACTGCTTCCTCTGTCATATTGTACGACAGAATAGACATGCTGCTTCCTCTGGCATATTGTACGACAGAATAGACATACTGCTTCCTCTGGCATATTGTACGAGGCAACTAATATGAGGTTGGCAGCCTCGTTATGTCAAAGACGTTGCTACAGAAACTACCAGTTCAAGAACACATAAATACTTTGGTGCAGGCTTCCTGCCAGGTACCAGCTGCAATGGTGGCTACATTCTCTATAAGGAGAAAACAAAAAAAGAGAATTATTATTTGTTTAGTTGTTTTGGAAACTGAATATCACTTTTTTATTCCTTAAAGACAAAATATTGTCCATGCTTCTCTTCATTGCCATTGTATTAGCTCAAATATTGTGTTTGTAAATAGAATGTATGCCTCCATGTGCCTTTTATTTATAAACAGGTAGGTGATTTGACAAGACTGTTTAACACTTAAATTATTAAGATTGTCTTTTGAGGCATTCCAAATTATGTTGTGGATGACTTGATGAATGAAATATTTCTCACTCTTTATTGTGTCTTTATTAATAAAAGGCCAATAGTTATTCTAAGTCAACTTTGTCTGGATTATGAATTTTCAACACAAAAAGTGCTGATAATATTATGTACATTTAGGTTCAAAAAGATTGGTCAGCAAAGAATAGAAATGTAATCTTCAGACGTTGGACATAGGCGGTTTTGGTGGATTCATTGTCTACACTGTAGACATTTGTCATCAGTGGTTTTTGTGGATACATTTCCTGTACATCTACTGTTTACAAAGAAAGGTGACAGCATTAACAGAAAATGTTACCTTTTTGACAGGTTATATTGATATTTCATTCAGCACAATGCTGTTTGTTGTAGACTGGTAAATTCCTGTATGTCTAAGTGAAATAACATGAATCTTTTTTTGGCATGCTTGAGAATGTTTTAACTTGGTTTTACTTGTCATATTTTAATATTATTTTGCTGACCAGTTATGTCATAAATAAACCACAATTGGACTGTGCTTTCATTAATCATATCTATTGCATTAAAGATTTGTGACGTTATTTTTGAAGCTATATCTCAATTTCTAATAATTGTTATTTTACAATGGAAGATACTGAGACAATGTTGTATTTAATGAGATCTTGAATATGGCTACAATTGCTGAAGTGTACAGTATCTGTGGTAATCATTTAAATGTGTAATCTGGCATTTCTGATTTAATCACTTTATCTTGGAATCTATAAAAACAGTCTGGCACTATTTTAATATCATCACATTAGAGTTTTCAAACTGGCAACTCAGTTGACAGCCTAAGTTCCTCTATGTTCCACATAATGTATTCTGTCAGTGAGACACCAACAGATTAACTGTTGTTGTTGTTTAACTAGGTCTGCTGAACTTCTCGCTCTTTTGTAGCCAATACCAAGTTGAATACTCCTTGGTATTTACTACACTGTAGATCTAGACTTTTCCTGTGACTTTTCTGCCATTCTGAAACGTGTTGAGTTGAAGTCATGAGCTTCAGTTTCCTCAGCTTGGCTGGCATTTAAAGGATCATCTCAGCTGGTCCTAAGCTAACAGGAAGAAGCGCATGGCATACTGTGCATTCCCCACCATCCAAGGGGCTCTCCAACTATGCAGAGCTAAAATACTGTGCTCTGGTTCTGGCCTCTCCCAAGCTATTGTCACGTCCTACACAAAGCCACTTCTCAGCTCCCCTCTGCCCATCATGGGTCCATAGTGAGGCTTTCCTGCATGCAACCAACCAGGTAAAAGCCAGAATTATGTCTGGGGCTCAGTGACTCCTCAAATCTTAGTGTGCAATGCTGGGTTCTCAGCATGTTTCACATCGGGGGGAATCCCTGGAAGTGTGTGGATGATTTCAATATTCAGTGAGGTTGTAATTAGCCTCAGAGACAGAGGTTCACTTCCACAAATGTATATTGTAGCATTGTGCGTAGCTGGTGGTCATATAAGGATGACTCCAGATCTGCCTCTGTGCATACAGATTTACTGTAAAGTGATGCAATAAGATTGATAGACATGCCAGCATTTTGAGGTAATGGTACCATGAGAAAGATATTTCAAAGGCCTTTGTGTTGAGAACAAGTTATTAGAATGAAACAAGAAAGTGCTAAACAATTATCTTATGCCTTTAAAATGATTCTGTTTGAAACGCCCAATATTGAGAATGTCAGGTTTCAATTAAGTCATATCAATGTTTCAGAAAGTCAGGTTTCAGTGTATTAGTGTTTCAGAAAGTCAGGTTTCAGTGTTTCAGAAAGCAGGTTTCAGTGTATCAATGTTTCAGAAAGTCAGGTTTCAGTGTATCAATGTTTCAGAGATTCACGTTTCAGTGTACCAGTGTTTTAGAAAGACAGGTTTCAGTCTATCGATGTTTCAGAAAGTCAGGTTTACAACATGTGTCCTTGATATCAGGGGAGCTAAAGTTTCATCAAATATATCAATCTCAAAACTTAAATTTTTAGCCAGAGTAATGGTTCTTAGCATTTTTCTGTAAATTATAGATATGAAGATGTGAACTTACTTATTCGGCAATAAGTTCTTAAGACCTGAAGATCTTTTATATTTGGACATGCGCCCTAATATAACCGACTAGGCTGAATGGGACGCGCCTCGCCAAAACGAGGCAAATTTTTATTTAAAAAACAAATAAAATAAAAAAAAAGATACCATTCTTGAAACTTTCATTTTTTTTTTCTAAATCACACATATCAAAACATCTGCTTTAGACAATTAAACAATTATTTTTTAAACTTTTACACCTGAAGAGTACCATAATGGGACACAACACATGTAAGCAATGTATTTTTTGGTAGTATAGTATAAGTAAATAAATTAAGGGGCTGCTGTAAAACTGATAAGGAATATAAATATATAATACTTATTTTATAATACCGTTTTATTGGTTTATATACTTATATTTTTTTGGTAGCAGTGTTTATTTGTTGGAGTCTGTTCTCAGTATTGTCAAATTTAAAGTTACAGATAAAATTTTGTCAGCTGTCAACACTTCTTATTAGACAAGAGGTTTTCTAACACATGGTAAGCTATTTGTAGAGACATAGAACTTTGAATCTCGTGTAATAAGACCATACCAAAGGATTGGGAGATTGCCATCATAACACCAATTTTCAAAAAGGGTGACAATCGACAATGTGGAAACCATAGAGGCATACCCTTCTCAGTGTCCCTGGTAAAATCTACTCTAGAATCCTAGAGCAGAGACTCCGACGCCTAGCTGAGCCACAATTGGATGAGGTCCAGTGCGGATTCCGAGCAAACCGAAGTACTCAAGACCTAATCTTCACACTCAGACAGCTGAGTGAAAAGGCCCTTGAGTATAAGAGTGAGATCCATCTTTGTTTCATAGATCTGGAAAAGGCGTTTGACAGGGTCCCCTGGAGCAAACTTTGGGACTGTTTGGCAAGGAAGAATATTCCAGCACCTCTGATTCATGCTATACAGAGCTTCTACAAGTCTTGCAGAAATTATGTGAGGACAGCAAACCATAAGTCAGAAGAGTTCAGGACCACCACTGGTGTAAGACAAGGTGATATCCTATCACCTTACCTCTTCATACTCCTTATGGACGATGTCATCAAGGCATGTAAGGAGAGAACAAGAAAGTATTCAGTGGGGTACTGGAAGATGAGACAGGTCTATATTTCGGAGCTGGCATTTGCTGATGATGTTGCCCTGATTGCTAAATCAGAGGCACATCTCCAATCCAACCTGCAAGTCTGGAAGGAAGAGCTGGAGAAGAGAGGGATGGTCATAAGCAGCTCTAAAACAAAATCCATGGTGATATCACGAGAAGAAAGAAAACATCAGATTAAGTTGGGAGAACAGGTCCTGGAGCAGGTCGACCACTTTAAATATCTCGGAGCTATTATAGACCGAAAGGGAGGCATCAAAGAAGAGTTGGCCACTCGAAAAGCAGCGGCTGGGAGACTTTTTCAGGCCATAAATCGTGGATTCCTCAGCAAGAAAGAGGTTGGTAAGAAAACGAAGATGGCTGTATACCGCTCCACCCATGTCCCAGTCTTGACATATGGATGCGAGTCGTGGGCAATGACTACAACCCACAAAAGCCAGATCCAAACCTCAGAAATGAGGTATCTGAGGAAAGTGGTTGAAGTAACAAGAAGAGACATGGTCCGCAACCAGACGATCCGTCAAGGCCTAAAATCCCATCCGCTGCAGACCCAAATAGAACAGTCCCAACTAAGATGGTTTGGCCATGTCTGCAGAATGGGAGAAGATCGGCTACCACGACAAGCATGGGAAACAAAGAGCCAGGGATCCAGACCTCCAGGACGACCCAGAGTCCGCTGGGAGGACAACATTAGACAATCTTTGAAGGACCGAGGACTAGAATGGAACCAGGCCAGGAAGAAGACAGCTGATAGAATGGTCTGGCGCTCTCTCTTCCAAACCTCTACACCTCACGGTAGAAGGGGAACGACTAAGTAAGTAAGTAAGTAATAATGTATTTGTTGTTCAGTCCATGTTAGAGTTTACAAAGTTTGTCAGTCACAAGTTAAATTCCCCATTTAGTGCCTTGATTTATTACCTCTCCACTGCATGATAAGTATAGACCTTTAACAATAATTTTTGGAAAGCCTTCCTGTCTTGTGTCATCCATTCATAGGCTTCGAGTGTTTTATTTACTCCTTTCAATGTTTGCCTCCAACTCTCTTCAGCACATGTTTTCTGGTCTTACCCAACCTCTCTTACTCAACCTTTTACCCAACCTCTCTCACCCAGGAGATTCCAGAAGTAGGACTTTTGTGGTGCTATCAGATGAAATCCTCAGTATGCATCATCGTGTTTGTCTGAACTTTTACTCCCCAGGCACATGTCTGGTTCTTGTCCTCTGACCACAATAGTCATCTTGTCGTGCCTTTTCAATCCTTCTATTCTATACTAGCACCCATTTATGGACATCTTAATTTGTTAGTTGTCATTTTGTTCTCCATGTTTCTATACAAGACATTTTAGTAGCCTTTTAGTAGTTCCCAAAATTGTGGAAGCCATTTTAAAGTGATGAGTTTCAATAATTACAGTTACACTTTACATCCTGTCAAAATCAAGTTGCTGGACTTTTTATTTTTCTGCAACATAGGTACATTTAACAAAATTAAGACTATATTTAAATAGATACCTGCTTGATGCAGTTTTATTTCATGAAGGTTGTTTGCTATATTTATGGTAATACAGGTTGGTAGCCCAGAATCCGAACACCTGAAAACCGAAATATTCAGAAAATCTGAAGTTATTTTCGGCCAACTTGTGGGTGCTTTTTTTTTATTTTATGGCGACTTGGGCTACTTGTGGGTGGCATTTGGCAAAATTTAAAAATCCGATTTATGAAACACGGCTGTCCCAAAGCATTTCGAATTCTGGATTACCATGTATATTACTCTTTAATCTAGTCATTGTTTTTTTAAATATCAGGGTAGAACCCATATTTTAAATAATCAATAAATATTGTGTATGAGTAGATGTATGGAGTAAGCGCATGAAATATGTTGTGTCAAGCATAAAATATGTTGTATGTTGTGTCGAGCATAAAATATGTTGTATAGAGCAGAAAGTATGTTGTATATCAGACAGATAATCTCATAGTAAAGTTAGTGATGGCATATCAGCTTTCAAGTTTTGATGTATTCTGACGACTTGTACTTTCAGCAATTGTTTGCTGCACTGTACCAGTTTTAGAGATGCTTTCAAATACTTTTACACTGTGTTATATTGAATCTTGTGACTAATATGAGGCTATGTATGTAGCTGGCAACCTCATCACATACAATAATGTGCTACATAAATGACTGCTACAAGAGCTAATGTGCTACATAAATGACTGCTGCAAGAGCTCATGGATACATTTGTCCTGCAAGGGGGTGTCAGCTGACGTGCTGGTCCCATGTTCTATAATAAGGAGCACAAAGAGAAAAGTAGAAGAAAATTGAGCACTGAATTCAAAGTTGCACCGATTGCTCATGTGGCATTCTCAAATTCAAAGTTGCACCTATTGCTCATGTGGCATTCTCAAATTCAAAGTTGCACCGATTGCTCATGTGGCATTCTCAAATTCAAAGTTGCACCTATTGCTCATGTGGCATTCTCAGATTCAAAGTTGCACCGATTGCTCATGTGGCATTCTCAAATTCAAAGTTGCACCTATTGCTCATGTGGCATTCTCTTCTTCTTCTTCTTCTTGCAATCGCATCTTTGATGATTACACCGTCAGACGAGTTCTCATGATGAATTCGACTGTTGTTTGAAGTTCCTCTTTAACTCCATATAGCTTTGAGTTTAGTGTTGAGTCATTGGGCCAGTATATCTTTCTTAACTGGTCATACAGAGGACAGTCCTGTAGAACATGCTCAGCAGTTTGTTCGTTTAATCCACATGTGCACAGTGGTGAAGCAGACAATCGTAGCTTGTGCATGTGTTTATTCAGTTTGTTATGCCCTGTCCTGAGTCGAAAAATAGTTATCTGTCCCTGCCGGTCGAGAGTGTGATAGTCGTCTTTGGGTTGGTTCTGTTCTCTTCTGATAGTCTGGATAGCTCTCTTTTTCTCAAAGTATGTGACTTCATTATCTTCTTGTTCACATTCTCCTCCCTTTTTTTGCAAGTTTATCTGCCTTTTCATTTCCGGGTACACCACAATGAGATGGTACCCACTGAAGTATGGTTCTCTTTTTGGCAGCTACCTTGTTTAGTTCATTTCTCAGATGCGGGAGTTTACCACCCTTGAGAGCTTGCAGGACAGACAGTGCATCTGTGAGGATGACTGCCTGGTGGCAGTCAGAGTTGGTGTTATAAATCATATTTGCAGCTTGCTCTAGAGCTTGAACCTCAGCTATATAGTTGGAACAGAATTTACCAGTGGGAATGTGCCTAGTCTCATAGTGGTTGTCAGGATATGAGATAAAGATACCAGCACCTCCATTCCTAACAGCATTAGTTGCTGATCCATCTGTATAGGCATGTATCCATGATTGATCGGGATAGCTTTCTTGGATCATACTCAATGTAGCAGTTCGTTTTTGCAGATCATTATACTCACATCCACTTGTGAGACCACTGACTGATGTATTAATTTGGAGGGCACTGCTGGCCTGCTCCCATGGTACAGGGTATAGGGTGGGCTTCAGTGGTGTTGTCTTCATGGATAGGTCTTCTTGATGCTGTCTTATAAGTCTTTTCCCCCGATGCACAAAGCTGCTACGCTTTAGACGTCCCAATGCCAGATCATCTAGTCTTGCCTTCATTGGGTGCATTGGCATACTGTTGTACTTTTCCATCTGGATCATGGTTTTTGTGTCTCTTCTATGGGACAATGTCTGTAATCCAGCAACCTTCTGCATCTCTGTTATTGGTGTAGTTTTCATGGCTCCTGTAATGAGCCTGAGAGCTTGATTTTGCACCTTGTCCAAAGACTGCAGATGTGAGTTAGCAGCTGATGACCATGCTGCTGAGCTAAACTCTAAGTGTGGTCTTATTACTCCATTATAAATCTTCTTTAGATTTCGTTCATTTGCTCCCCAGTTGGTACCTGCTAATTTTCTGAGTATGCCTAGTCGTCTTCGGGCCTTTCCTTCTGCATTTTCAATATGCTTATTCCATGTAAGCCTTTGGTCAAATGTCACCCCCCCAAGATAGGTGGGGTAGCTTTCTTCCTTGATCACGGTTGTCCCTAGGTGTATGTTAGCTGATTTGTCCTTGGGGGCGAGGGAGAACAGTGTTGTGGAGGTTTTGTCTGTGTTTATTGTGATAAGCCATTTCTCTGCCCATGTCACTAGCATGTCTGCTGCCCGCTGCATTCTATAATTTGCTGTGGTGACATTTTCATCAGCGCACCAGAGTACTAGGTCATCTGCATATAAGGCAGCTTTCACTCCTGCAGGGAGATCTTTCACCAGGTCATTGATGTAAACAAGGAAGAGTGTTGGGGAAATTACTCCTCCTTGAGGTACCCCCTGATGGAGCAACACTTTTCTGCTCTGCAGACCGTCAAGAGTGACTCCAGCTCTCCTGTTATGCAAGTATGACTGGATCCATTTCATCATGTTGCCTTGGATTCCACTTCTCCTAAGTTTTGCAATGAGGCCATCTTTCCACACCTTGTCAAAGGCCTGCTTGAAGTCGACCCAGATCGTTAGGATCTTTTTCTTCTCCTGGAAGGCATCTTCTATTGCTTGAGACAAGTAACTAACTTGGTCTTCTATACTGTAGCATTCTCTAAATCCAGCTTGTTCCGGCACCAGGATCTGCTCAGACTCTAAATACCATTTCAATCTGTGGTTGACTATTCGCTCCATAGTCTTCCCAACACAGCTTGTGAGACTGATTGGCCGGTAACTTGCAGCCTCGGTCTTACATTTCCCTTTCTTTAGTATGGGTATTGTGATGGCCTCTCTCCACACTTGGGGTACCGTTCCTTTCAACCAGCTGTGGTTGAATATCTCAAGCAGTTTTGTCTTTGCCGCTGAGCTCAGATTTACTAGCATTTCGTTGCTGATTTTGTCTGGGCCGGGTGACTTTTGAAACTTAAGCTTGGAAATAGCCTTCTGTAGTTCTCCTAGTGTGATGGGTTCCCTCATTGGGGCAGGAGTATCTGTCTGTCCCATGGTTGCCAGTATTTCTTTTCTTATCTCTCTCTGATGATCTATGTTAATGGGTAAGTTGCTTTCTGAACTGTATCTTCTAGCAAACAAGTCTGCAGCTTGTTTTCCTCTGAAAAGTTTGCCACCTTCATCCAATGTGATAGTCTGCCTAGGTGAGGAACGCTCTTCATTTAGAGACTTGACTAATCTCCAAAGTTTCCTGCCGTCTTTCTCAAGGTTCAGCGATGCCATTTTAGTTCTCCAGCTTTTCCGTTTTTCTTCTAGCTTTGTTCTCTGAAACTCTGCTACAGCCTTTTTCCATTTGTTGTGAGTTTCAAGTGAAGGCTGAGACTCTGCGTCCTTTCTAGCCCTGTCCATAGCTTCCTGACGTTCTTGGAGTGTGCTGGACCAGTATGGTATGTAGTTACGCCGGCATCCTTTGGGAATGGTTTCTTTTGCAGCTTGTAGTATGCATCTGTTGAAGTCTTTTACCACTTCATTAATGTCTCTGTTCTGTACCTTGAGGGTAGACAGCAGCGTGTTCACCTGATGCCTGAATAAACCCCAGTTGGCTTTTTTGTAGTTCCATCTTGTAATGGCTGGGCCTGTACTGAGAGTTGCACTCTGGACAGTAAGAAAGATTGGGCGATGGTCGCTTCCCCCTAGTTGGTCTCCTACTTCTCTACTAATAGATCCAGCTATATCTGGTGTGGAGAAGGCAAGATCTGGTGTTGAAGTTGTGTGCCATCCTCTGGAGTAGAAGGTAGGAGTATCTGTGGCATTATTGACTAGGATTAGGGAGTGATCATCTTGCCAAGTTTCAACCTCTTCACCTCTGTGATCCAGATGGTTATAGCCCCAGCTCTGGGAGTGGCTATTAAAGTCTCCAACTGCTATAAAGTTGGTGGCTGGTACCTGTATAGAGCTGAGACTCAGGGGTTTGTTGTTCGGACAGTAATAGTTCAGGAGTTCTATTTCCATCTTGTCTACCTTTATCTGCAACAGCTGATATTCTGCTCCATCCATGAAGGTTTTCCTTTTGTGTGCAGGAATGTTATTCCTTACAAGAGTAAGTACTCCTCCTTTTCGTCTATCTTTTCTGTCAGATCTGAAGCATTGATATCCCCTTATTTTAAAGGTTTGATCTGCTTTCAAGTGAGTCTCTTGGATACAGCAAACACTGACTTGCTTCTCATACAAGATGTTTTCCAGCTCTGTCTTTTTGCTGTATCCAGCCTGCTTGCTGTTCACTCCCTCTGCATTCCAGTGCATCATGACAAGTGGCACTCTGGGTTTCTCTTTTTCTGTTTTGTTTTGGTCAGTAGTTCTCCTCCGCCGTCTGCTGACTCCACAAGACGGTCTAGAGGGTCCTCCAGTAGCTGAGGGTGGGCTCTGTCGAGGCTCAGAGCCCGGCACTTCACCTGCCTGGTGGAGCTCCACAGGGCGAGCACCAGTACGAGATTTATTTGACGGTGTACTCTCCATAGAAAAAAAAAAGCGAGTTGCGTGATACTGTGGTTTCCGGTGCGCCTTCTGGCCCAGTATCTATGACTTTAGCACCTGTTCAACGGGAGAGTGGGCTCATCCCTAATCTGTTTATGTTCCCAGTAGTAGACTATTCGCAAGCAGCCTGGGGGTGTCACTGCTCTGCGCGGACCTTGTTTACCGAGGCGGCGTCCGAGCTTGTATGGTGAAAATATGGTTGCGTTATCTTCAAAATTGCCCTGTCTTTCCCATGGCTTTTCTGCCATCCTGCAACTTTGAGTTAGGGAGTTCTGAGCTCCAGTCTCTTTCCCAGGCATTTTATCCTGGCCTGGCACGCATACAGAGGACCCCACTTCTGGTTCTAAGTTAGCAGTTGGGGATAGGTGGGGTAGCACACTGTGCATTCCCCGTCATCCAGGGGGGCTCTCCAACTATGCAGAGCTTGCACAATGCTGTGCTCTGGTTCTGGGCTCTCCCAAGGAATCCTCACGTCCTGCACAGAGCCACTTCCAGATACCCACCACCTGCCAACCCTCCATTGTAGAAATCTCCTGCATGCGGCCATCCAGTCAAGAGCCAGTATTAAGTCTGGTGCCCAAGTGATCCCCCCAAGCTCAGTGTGCAATGCTGGGTTCTCATCATGCTGCAACACAGGGGGGATTGTGATGCTCAGCCATCTCTCTCAACTCTGCACCGATAAGTGACATCGGGGACTTAACTGTGCCTCAGTACTGGGAGGCCCCGTTTCCGGGTACACCACACACAGCCAATTGAGGCAACGGTCGTCGTGGGCGATGTGGCATTCTCAAATTCAAAGTTGCACCTATTGCTCATGTGGCATTCTCAGATTCACAGTTGCACTGATTGCTCATGTGGCATTCTCAAATTCAAAGTTGCTCTGATAGCTCATGTGGCATTCTCAAAAACTTACTTTGCTGTGCCAGTTAGCAAACATAGTTTATTTTTTAAATAGTAATGATTTTTTCCCACTCACTAAAAGTGAAAGGCAGTTTTGTCTTTAAATGACTTTTACTTTTAATGCAAAGTGCCGATAATTTGTACCTCAAAAAAACGTAAGAGGCTTTGTGTCGGCTAAATATATAACTTATACACACAACTTATTGATAATATCACTCAGTTCTTTCTTAACATGATAAAGATGAGATTTCCAATTTTGCAGTTATTTAATATATTTTCTACAAATTTTCTTTCCCGTACTGTTATGAAAACATTCCAGAAAATGCATAGCTGGTGGAGCCATATCATTGAACTGGAAATTTAGAGTGATCATTTTAAATTTCAGTTCAGATCATCTCACATCACATGCACTGATGCAACACATCTCTAGATGTAGCCAGCAAAAGTTACCAGAACTTTCCATGTCGGCAGTGTATTTATTATAGATTACTATTTCTGTACATACACGTATTTTGATTATTTTATTTCTTATCAGTAAGGTCTATTTCATTTTTTCATGTTGATGATTATTTGGTTACTTTGTCATTGTTAATGTACAGTGGCTCCCTATTATTGTACAGTTTATGACAATGGTCACTGTGTCTACTACAGTGTAACAACCTCATGTCATTTTCTTCACCTTGAAAAACTGTTTGTATAAAAGTTTCATTGTCGAAGAAGAATCATTAAATAGCAGTGTAGTTACCATGTTTAGCAGTCATACACATTTGAACTGTTACATCCTGGCACCTGTTGCAACTGACTCTAACAATGCATGATTTGCTGGTTTTTGTAATCCAAAGTTGCAACATTTTAGCCTCTAAAATTGTGTACTGTCGGAGATGTTCGGCAAAAAAAACTTGCTTTAAATTAAATGTTACTTTTTGAGAGGCTGCCATCAGAAATTTATAAACCTTAAAACTCATTTCATTATAACAGAGACGACCCAGCAACCAAAATTATCTCATACAAATTGAGAAAATATTTAGTTATTTATCTGTTTCTTTATGTTTTATTTAAATATGTAGGCCTACCAACTTACCATGTAACAACTTTTCAGTTAATGGTATGGACAAAAATGATGGGTCAGCTATTAGCACAATACTGTCAAGTCAGTCCTATTGTACGGCTGAGTAACATGGATGACAACAGTAACGATAACCAAGAAGGGTCAGATGTGTATTACTAAATTAGTGCTAGCACAGAAGAGAATAATTAAAATGGTGGATCACCAGTGACCAATTTGATCTTCATGTTTAGCTGTGTACAGGAAAGGCCTATCTTTTTTTGGTTTTATACTGTAAATAATCAGACTTACACTAGTGGCAATGGCTAAATGTTGCACGTAAAATTATAACTGATCAGTTCACACAAACAAGCTGCCACTTTAGTGCAATATGACTATTATATTCCAGGTCTCAGTTATAAAACACTTTACAAAGTAATCCTTTACAGTTGTGATAACTTTCACAATATATGTGGCTATTTCACTGTTGCTCGAATCTCATTTCACATTTTATTTGAAATTCAAAATTAGCATATGTCCAGTTTGCATTTAATGTGCTTTTTAAACAACTGTTGGAAAATGTCAGCATTTATCCCTTTGTGATCAATGTATCTTCATCTTGTGCAGAAGACTTTAATTATTAGCTTAATATATTCAATGTTATTGTTGTTGACGTTCATCTAGGGTCACTGAGCTTATATCGCTCTTTTGTAGCAAATACGAAGTTGAAGAATTTGTATGTGTTGAGTTGTGCTGTATAGTGTGTTTGTGGAGTTGTGCTGTATAGTGTGTTTGTGGAGTTGTGCTGTATAGTGTGTTTGTGGAGTTGTGCTGTATAGTGTGTTTGTGATTGTTGAGTTGTGCTGTATAGTGTGTTTGTGATTGTTGAGTGGTGCTGTATAGTGTGTTTGTGGAGTTGTGCTGTATAGTGTGTTTGTGGAGTTGTGCTGTATAGTGTGTTTGTGATTGTTGAGTTGTGCTGTATAGTGTGTTTGTGATTGTTGAGTGGTGCTGTATAGTGTGTTTGTGGAGTTGTGCTGTATAGTGTGTTTGTGGAGTTGTGCTGTATAGTGTGTTTGTGATTGTTGAGTGGTGCTGTATAGTGTGTTTGTGATTGTTTGGTGGTGCTGTATAGTGTGTTTGTGATTGTTGAGTTGTGCTGTATAGTGTGTTTGTGGAGTTGTGCTGTATAGTGTGTTTGTGATTGTTGAGTTGTGCTGTATAGTGTGTTTGTGATTGTTGAGTGGTGCTGTATAGTGTGTTTGTGGAGTTGTGCTGTATAGTGTGTTTGTGGAGTTGTGCTGTATAGTGTGTTTGTGATTGTTGAGTTGTGCTGTATAGTGTGTTTGTTGAGTGGTGCTGTATAGTGTGTTTGTGGAGTTGTGCTGTATAGTGTGTTTGTGGAGTTGTGCTGTATAGTGTGTTTGTGATTGTTGAGTGGTGCTGTATAGTGTGTTTGTGATTGTTGAGTGGTGCTGTATAGTGTGTTTGTGATTGTTGAGTGGTGCTGTATAGTGTGTTTGTTGAGTGGTGCTGTATAGTGTGTTTGTGATTGTTGAGTGGTGCTGTATAGTGTGTTTGTGATTGTTTGGTGGTGCTGTATAGTGTGTTTGTGATTGTTGAGTTGTGCTGTATAGTGTGTTTGTGGAGTTGTGCTGTATAGTGTGTTTGTGATTGTTGAGTGGTGCTGTATAGTGTGTTTGTGGAGTTGTGCTGTATAGTGTGTTTGTGATTGTTGAGTTGTGCTGTATAGTGTGTTTGTGGAGTTGTGCTGTATAGTGTGTTTGTGATTGTTGAGTGGTGCTGTATAGTGTGTTTGTGATTGTTTGGTGGTGCTGTATAGTGTGTTTGTGATTGTTGAGTTGTGCTGTATAGTGTGTTTGTTGAGTGGTGCTGTATAGTGTGTTTGTGATTGTTGAGTGGTGCTGTATAGTGTTTGTTGAGTTGCGCTGTATAGTGTGTTTATGATTGTTGAGTTGTGCTGTATAGTGTGTTTGTGATTGTCGAGTTGTGCTGTATAGTGTGTTTGTGATTGTCGAGTTGTGCTGTATAGTGTGTTTGTGATTGTCGAGTTGTGCTGTATAGTGTGTTTGTGATTGTTGGGGAGTCTGGCAGTAGCTTCCATCTTTCTGTGGAGAGTCCTGTTTAATTGCTTGTTAAGTCTGGTGTGTTCTATTCTTAGTTGGAAGATTGTGCTTTGCTCCAAGTGTTGTTTGATGATGTCATTTTTGTCTGCATGACAATTCTTTATACAAGGCACACTCCAGTAGACTCTTTTGCCTCTCAGTTCACCCATTCCACTTTGAAGTCATTTTGGGGTTTTAGTGTTGTTGTTGTTATTGATCCAGTGACACTTAGGCTCTCGCCCGTCTGCCCAATGCCATGTAGTGATATCTGCATGTTTTTGCAAGTTGTTTTGTTTCTCCATACAAGGTGTTCCACTTATCTGGCCTCAGAGGAAGGAGAATTTTCCTAACATCATCTAGTGCTGGGCACTCAAAGAGGTGGTGGTCAACAGTTTTGTAGGGGTAGTTACATAGCTGGCACCCTGGAGAGTGTTGTGGTTGGATTCTGTTCAAGTCACTGTTGAGTGGTATTACCACTGGTAATGGTATTTGTTGTGTTCTGAGCTGAAAAATGGTGCTCTGACCCCTCCTTGTAAGATGGCCTATGTTGTCATTAGGATCAGGACTGGCCATATGTCTGTAAACCTTTCTCCTTGTGTTTCCCATGGCCCATCTGTTCAGCCAAGTTTGTTTGTTGTTCGTATGAGTGTTTTGGTTGTTTGGAGAGTTGTTGCTGTGAGTGGTTGTTCTTGTCTTGTTCCCTTCTTTGCTAATCTGTCTGCTCTGTCATTACCTGGTGTATCTGAGTGGCCACTGCATAACTATTCTGATGCCATAGGAAGTGATAAGCTGATCAACATCCAGGATTAGTTTGGCTAATTCAGTTCTACAATGTCCACTGCCTTCCAAAGCTTGAAGGACAGACATGGAGTCAGTAAAAAGTGATAATGTTTTGAGCCTTTGAGGGAAAGGCTTCAAAAACAGTTTTCAGATGGTATACAGCTGTTTCCACTGCAATGATTTCAGCTTCATAGTTGGAGCAAAGCTCTTCGCATGCATCAAACAGCTCATCAGAGGATCCATCTGGATAATGTAAGTAGACTCCATAACCTGCTTTGATGTTAGCCTTAAATACAGATCTGTCAGTATAGACATGTAACCATTCTTCAGGGTAGGCATCAATGGTTCGTTGTGATGCACTCATAAGACTGACTGGGTCAGAGTGTTTGGTTGTTCCATCTACTTATTT
This sequence comes from Oreohelix idahoensis, assembly GCA_024509875.1. Classification (NCBI taxonomy): domain Eukaryota; kingdom Metazoa; phylum Mollusca; class Gastropoda; order Stylommatophora; family Oreohelicidae; genus Oreohelix; species Oreohelix idahoensis. The sequence goes on along the minus strand of JAMPIV010010862.1, from coordinate 164,122 downwards.
TATTTGTATTTCTGGTGTTTTTAAGCAAGTATGTGGTGGTAAATTCTGTACTACTTTCTGAATATCTTGTCTTCTCTCTAGAAGGTGGTATCTATCTTGTATTTCATGGTTCATATGCAGCAGTTGGAGTTGATCTCATAGCTCCTCTAATTAGTTGAAGGGCATTGCTTTGCACTCTGTCAAGAGAGTCTAGGTTTGTCTTGGAGCAGGTTGTAAGCCGTGAGTTGTTGTTGTGGTGTAGCTGGTGTATGTTAGTTGGAGAATTTGTCTGACCCAGTCTTGCTCTTGTAACAGTGATAAAACAAATATGGATGGAGCAGTTACATTCAACATGTATTTTACGTAGTCTTGCCTTCCTTATGCTTCAAAATACATATTTATATGTGTAGAAAGTTATGCCAGAGAAAAAACAGAACACATACGTTGGATTGTTACTGTATGACTGAAAGGAATGACATAATGAATTATAAACATATACAGAGAATAGGGAAAGAGATTTTTGTGTGCATTTATGTACTGTACTCAAGTTGTTTTATTGCATTTTCTCTAGTTAATATGAGTACATATTATGTTAGTGATACAATAACTGAAGTTAAACATTTGATATGCATGTCATTAATTGAGCAAGCTGTTTAAAATGTGTTAAATCTCCATTTATCTCATGCCCACAAGTGTGTCTGTTTTACTTGTATTCAACTTTGAATTTGTAGCCTGCATGATTTCAGTACTTTACTGATGTTTGTCACATTCTTGCACAGAAAATGTTTAGTTGATGCATGACATGGAGACAATTTTTATGTTGATGCATGACATCGAAAATTTTTGTTTGTGTATGGTTGAGCAATTTTTTATGTTTATTTATGACAGAAAATATTTATGTTGATGTATGATGTATACATTTTTGATGTTTGTGTATGGCAGTGTTTCTCAAGCGGTGTGCCGCCGTGCCTATAAAAGTGTGCCGCAAAAATTTTGTAAATTTACCACATGAAGAACATTTTTAGTGATCATGTAATGTAAAACTGATCTTACAGCTTGAATTCATTCAATAATAGGAGCTATTAACTGCTTTGAAAAAAAAAATAGAAATACTTCAAAATTATTTTAAACAATTAAGAGAAAATCAAACTCAAGAGTTTTCTATATTCTAAATTACCCATAAATTAGTGTATTTAATTTAGTATATATCACTGTGAATTTTTATTCAGGCGCAGGGTCAGATATGAGTGCCGCAAATTTTTAGAAAATTGAAAAGTGTGCAGAACATAAAAAGGTTGAGAAACACTGGTGTATGGCATAGAAAATGTTTATGTATGACGTATACATTTTTGATGTTTGTGTATGGCATAGCAAATTTTTGTTTATTTATGACATAGAAAATGTTTATGTTGATGTATGACGTATAAATTTTTTGTTTGTGTATGGCATAGCATATCTTTATTTTTACTTATGACAGAAAATTTAATGTATGATGTAAACATTTTTTTATGTTTGTGTATGGCATAGCAAATTTTTATGTTTATTTATAACATAGAATATGTTGATGTATTGTATTGCTGCCCCTTTTTTTTTTCCTTTTGATCTGTAAATTATAAAATCTCCCAAGAATGGTATCTGTCCCTAATATGCACATCTCCCAACTACAGCAATAGTAATGTCACTAGTACAGACATCTCCCCACTACAGTAATGACCCTTGTACATACATCTCCCCGCTAACAGTATAGTAATGTCCACTTGTGAAAAAAAGGACAAAATAAACCAACTCAGCACAATCATGCCTCACTTGTGCATACACACACACAAATTACTTAAAACACAAACATGCCCATTTACAGTCTTGAAGAAACCTGGCTCTAGAAGTACCAACAACATGATGTGTTTATGCCACAAAGCTTTCTCAAAATAAAAATAAAAACACTTGGGTTGTGATTTGATTTTATTCTGCAATGGATTTAGCAGAAGTGGCTTCAGCTCTAATCAGCAGAAGTAACCCAATCTGCACTTATCCAATAATTTAGCACCTCCACCTCATCATCTTTGATGATGTCACCAGTCAATATTTCTTCAAGTCTAGATTCAGAACTTTCTAATCTTTAAACAGTGGTGAATGTTTAACACAGTCTGTGTCTGTGATCTCATCATATTTACATATAAAGCAAAACAAAAAACAAGTCTAGATACATTTTTACACTCGGTCATTGAGTACTGATGGTAAGACTTGTTTTTAAAAATATGTACAGTCGTGTACCAAGCATTTATGAATATGTAGACTACATAATGTACAGTTGTGTAGCTGTGGTGTTTCTTTCATGTCTATTTACTTCGTAATAAAACATCTGACCACATATTACATACCATCACAACAGGTCTGAAGACATGTACAGGATTTGAAAGTTGTAAACAAATGAACGAAGGTATGTTTTCACAAAGTGTGTATCACATTTTGACACACTAGATAGGAACTTGAGTTTATCGGAAAAAGCCAGTTAGAGATAATTTATATACAGACATCCCCCGCTTTTCGAAAGTTTGCTATACGCCACTTCGTTTTTACAAAAGACCTACATTGGTACATGTTTTCGCTAACCAAAGAAATCCGAAGAGGATTTTTGCTTTTACGGGGGGAAAAGGCGAAATGCTGAAACAGCGTTCAGCGTTTGTTTTGCAGCGAGCGGGAACTACACTCAGCATCAAGCCGCCATAGCTTTGAACTGTGTCTGTGAGCATCTGTGCTTTATCTCGATTTATTTTGTGCATCCGCTAGCAAGATGTGTCATAAGGTATCAGAAAAGCCTAAGGGAGCTTGTAAGGGTGTTACACTTAGCGGAAAACTGGACATAATTAAGCGTTTCGATCGTGGTGAACGAAATAAAGACATTGTGCATGCATTGAACTTGCCCGCGTTCACCATTCATACTATTTACACGCAGAATCTTGAAAGCTGCCAAAGTTACTATTGGTTCTGATAGTAGCAAAGTGGTCTCTTTAGTCGGCATCCAGTAATGGATAAAATGGAAAGTCTATTGCTTGAGTCGATTGATGGGTGTACAAAGCATGGTGTTCCGTTAAGTTATATTATACTTAAGGAGAAATCAGTCAGTCAATCTTTTTAATAAGCTGAAACAGAAAGCACTGGACGATGGTGATGACAGTGTTGTGAAAGTGTAATTTAAAGGTAGTCATGGGTGGTTTGATCGGTTTTTGAGGCTAGGTTTTTGCTAGGTTATTTCTTGGGTCTAGGAACGCTCAAAAATTTTTCCATTATCAAGTAATGGTAATTGCTTCTTGACTTTATGCCATTTCGGCTTACAAAAGGTTTCATAGGAACGCTCTACTTTCGGATAGCGGGGGAAACCTGTAATATCATGTCAAGAAAAAAGCAATTGTATATCAGTAGCAAAATTTCAGCATGAATGTTCTCACGCCAAATTACCATATTTTTTTTTTTTTGTTATCTTGTTATTAAGTCTGTTATCCCAAGAATGAATTTTTGTGGCCATGTTGTTGAGAAAACATACATGCCTGTGATTGAAATAACATCTTGAATATGTACGCCTTCTCAGCTTTTTAACGTCAAGTATAGCTAGTGCTAGTAAAAGATTTATTTTTTGCTTCACTTAAAGTAATGTACCTAGATTTGTTTGTGTAAGTGGAGATACCAAATGCCCAATACTTACATCCCACTCTATCAGCTTTAGCTTCTAGTGGACATTTTTTTCTTTTCTACACACACGCGCAGACGATAACTTGAATATACGTAAAGAAAGCAGTTCAACTTCAGGTCACTGACATCCTAGAATTTGTCCTACTAGACTGCTACTGATGATGGCCATATGCACTCTTTTCTCATATGTCTGGCACTTCTGCAGCAGGTGCTGGGCAGTCGTGTTATCAGTGCCGTAGATACATCTGTAGTGCTTATCTTTAGTTTATTGAACAGATGGTATCTCAGTCTGTTGTTGTGGCCTGCACAGAGTTGAGGTATCTCAGTCGTTGTGGCCTGCACAGAGTTGAGGTATCTCAGTCTGTTATTGTGGCCTGCACAGAGTTGACGATTACTTTACTTCTCTTCTGGTCAGCTGGTGATAAAAGTACACATTTGAAATTGTGAAGTCTGTTTTACTTTTTGGTCAAAGAAACAAGTCTAGATATATGTCAGATAATGATCTGAGTCCAGATATACTCACCATTCAAATAAATCTTGTCTCACATGCAGAGACCTGAGATTTTTGTCAGGCATTTATATTTCTGTTTGCTTTACCACTCCTTGTGAAGCATAGGCTTTCAAACAGTTAATGCCACACCATCCTCCTGTCCTAGTTCCCAACTTTCCTTAAATCAATTTCTTATCTCCATTAATCTCTCTCAGTGTCTTTTAATGGGAGGGTTCCATAATAAGAATTGCATTGTAATACTGGTAGATATCCTCAGAGTGTGTCCAAACACCAATGTCTGCACCTCATTTCATTGGTAGCTCTATCAGTTCCCCATTAATGATCATGTCATTTCATTGGTAGCTCTATCAGTTCCCCATTAATGATCATGTCATTTCATTGGTAGCTCTATCAGTTCCCCATTAATGATCCTGTCATTTCACTGGTAGCTCTATCATTTCCTCACTAATGATCCTGTCACACCATGTCAAACCTTCTAATCTGTGCAAGTACCTATTTATGAAAGTAACTTAGGTTGTTGTTCTCCATGTATCACAGCAATACAATAGGAATGTCTTGATCTTGTATTTTACCTTACATTAAATATTCTTTTACATAAGATGACTGACTTTATAGACACTGCATATAATAAGCAAATCTTGAGAGAGAATCTACATATGCATTACAGCAAATGCCATGACATTCCACAATTAAGAATTCAAATATTATGTGCATACGTCACATTTGAATGTTGATTTACTTTAAAACAAGAAAAATTCAGGACAAACATATTAATGTGCAGAAATGTTATTTCTTTGTGACAGAAACAAATTGTTACATCTATTTTATGATCTCAGTAATTAATGTCCTTTACTACAATTACCTCAACATTTATTACCCAACACAGGGAGCAAATACTGCTATCACCAGTACCACAGGTTGATCAGGTATATTCAAGTTGACATCTGCAGGAGTTCAAGGAAAAAGTCTACATCTAGTTTTAGCAAATACATGTGTATTAAAAAATGTCTACATCTAGTTTTAGCAAATACATGTGTATTAAAAAATGTCTACATCTAGTTTTAGCAAATACATGTGTATTAAAAAAAGTCTACATCTAGTTTTAGCAAATACATGTGTATTAAAAAATGTCTACATCTAGTTTTAGCAAATACATGTGTATTAAAAAAAGTCTACATCTAGTTTTAGCAAATACATGTGTATTAAAAAATGTCTGTTTAAAAATAAACATAAAGTGGTAGGAGTGTTATAAAGAAGAAAAAAATGCAGTTCCTGGGTGTCTCTAACGACAATGGCTGAAAAGGACTACTGTACCCTCAGACAAGACAAACATGAGGTTTTTGTATGAGGCTGGCAACCTCCTCCAGTAAAACTACCACAGAAACCATCACTACAAGAACATGTGAATGTTTGGTGCAGGCTACCACAGAAACCATCACTACAAGAACATGTGAATGTTTGGTGCAGGCTTCTTACTAATGGATTAGCCACAATGGTGGTTCCATGCTTTGTTTCCTGCACAAGCAAAAGATAACAAATAAAAACATGGAATGTCTACAAATACCTCCCGAGTTCTGTCTTGTATCACTGGGTCTTCCTCTCCTGCAGCGTAGACAGTTTTAAATATACTGGTTAATGACCACTGATATTGTCAAAGGGAAATTCTTGCAATATACTTCTACTGAATAAAACAACAAAATTTTAAAAAATCATGCTTGTTCTGACGCTGACATTGAAACAATGAATCCTTGGTATCGGAGTCAAGGCTACAGCTGAAATGGGTTACGAAACAGATAGTCCAGATATAAGCAAAAGTCATACAGTGAAATACTTGATCATTCAGTTTTAATAGTTGACTGTCCACACACAAATAAAGGTCAATAATTGAGATGTACTTTAATAACTGATATTTGTTATATTCTAAGTGCTTGTGTACAAATCTCTAGTCAGTAAGCCAACTCAGACCATCATCGTGGTTAATGTAGTATTTATGAATATCTGTGATTGAGAATCACGACTTTGAATGCTATGGCAAATAAAGTAGTTTATCTTGTGCTCTTTGTGTGCTGATTTCTTGGTCAGTCTGGTGTAATAAATGTGTACAGTAATAAATGTGTACAATCTGCTCTATGAACTTGCTAAAACAAATCAGCTAATTCTTATGACTGTCAAAATTAAAGCATGAATTGAAATTAGATTAGCTGATTTATTGTAACATCTAAATTCATAGAGCTGTTTGTAAATATATATTTTTTAACAGCCTGGCACACGTCAATAGATTCAAATGTCTAAGCATGTTAATAACACTGGAGGGAGGGTGCATCTTGCAACTGCAGTGTTTAATAGAGTGAAAAATACTTTATCCAACAACTCTTTAATCAATGGAAGTAAGAAAGAGAGTTCAATGTTCTAAAGAGCCAATCCTATGGAAGTGAATCATGCACAATTAGCAAACAGCTAGAACATTCCTGGAAACCACAGAGATGTGGTTTTAAAGAAAAACGTTAGTTCCGTGTAATTAATACACTGTACAGACTGAGACACTGAAGTTAAAACAGACTGAGACACTGAAGTTAAAACAGACTGAGACACTGAAGTTAAAACAGACTGAGACACTGAAGTTAAAACAGACTGAGACACTGAAGTTAAAACAGATTGAAGCACTGAAGTTAACACAGACTGAGACACTGAAGTTAAAACAGACTGAGACACTGAAGTTAAAACAGACTGAGACACTGAAGTTAAAACAGACTGAGACACTGAAGTTAAAACAGACTGAGACACTGAAGTTAAAACAGATTGAAGCACTGAAGTTAACACAGACTGAGACACTGAAGTTAAAACAGACTGAGACACTGATGTTAAAACAGACTGAGACACTGAAGTTAAAAAAGATTGAAGCACTGAAGTTAACACAGACTGAGACACTGAAGTTAAAACAGACTGAGACACTGAAGTTAAAACAGACTGAGACACTGAAGTTAAAACAGACAGACACTGAAGTTAAAACAGACTGAAGCACTGAAGTTAATACAGACTGAGACACTGAAGTTAAAACAGACAGAGACACTGAAGTTAAAACAGACTGAAGCACTGAAGTTAACCAGACAGAGACACTGAAGTTAAAACAGACAGACACTGAAGTTAAAACAGACAGACACTGAAGTTAAAACAGACTGAAGCACTGAAGTTAACACAGATTGAAGCACTAAAGTTAACACAGACAGAGACACTGAAGTTAAATCAGATTGAAGCACTAAAGTTAGGGAGCCGCGCTGGTGTAATGGCTTCGGCGTTGTACTGGCGACCAGGTGTTCATGGTTCAAACCCGGGCGTCGGCGTTTGAAGAAATGTTTACGGCCGGAAATTTGACTGAATAGCCTGAACGGCTCCTGTGATAAACCCTCTGTGGATGGGAAGGAGCGAAGCTCCTGACCGGGTTGGAAGGAAAGTCCTCAGGTTCCCCAGCCTCGCAATGACATGTCATTGGGCCGAAGGGCTGAAAGCCCAAGTGCTGCTGGTTAAGGAAAAAAAAAAAAAAAAAGCACTAAAGTTAACACAGAGACACTGAAGTTAAAACAGATTGAAGCACTGAAGTTAACACAGACTGAGACACTGAAGTTTGCTATTTTACAGACTCACATATAAGTTAACTGCCTTAGTGACTCAACGTTTACTACTTCACAGACTAAACTAACTTAGTCGTTCCTCTTCTACCCTGGGGTGTAGAGGTTTGCCAGAGAGAGTGCCATACTATCCTGTAGGCTGTACTTTACAGACTCAAGTCAAGTTAATGAGCTTGTTACTCTCAAATTGAAACTAGTCAGTTATTTAACTAATCTCATACTAGGCTATGTCACTAGGCTATGTCACTAGGCTATGTCACTCAATTCAGGAGATATGACAAGACATTGGGTTTCCTATCTTGTTGTTTAGAATCGACATCACAATACATCGGGTAAACGAGATATGACAAGACATTGGGTTTCCTATCTTGTTTAGAATCGACATCACAATACTTCGGGTAAACGAGATATGACAAGACATTGGGTTTCCTATCTTGTTGTTTAGAATCGACATCACAATACGTCGGGTAAACGAGATATGACAAGATATTGGGTTTCCTATCTTGTTGTTTAGAATCGACATCACAATACGTCGGGTAAACCCATTATGTGCTTAGTCTCCCTCAGTAAATCATATCAAAGGGTATGAATGCCGATTGGTCCTGTTGTGTGCATCCTCTCATATGTCCATCCCTGCCAGTCTTACATTTGATGCCAAATTTCACCAATCTTAGCCAGTTCACCGATTTCAGTGTCATTATCTAATGGCTGATCATTAATAGTCCTCAGTATCTCTCCCTTGTCCATATCCAATGCACCCACTAAGGGGGCTCTTAAAGCTAGTCTATCAGCTCTTTCATTGCCACGTACGCCTTCATGACCTGGATAGTAGATGCACCAGTTCCTGAAGACTCAAGGCTTCTAGAGGTTTTCCATTTGTGCCATGGCCATCCATTTTGGATCTTCCGAAGCAAGGATCTGCTTAGTTTAAGCTGTTTATTTATTATATTTCAACAAATTTCTGGTTCTTGCCATCAGTTCTACATTGGTGATCTTGTCACACCAATTCAGTCCTATTCTTAGCATGCACCCATTTATTAAAATAACTACTTGAATATTTTTGTTCATTGTGTTTCAGAGCCATACTATAAAGACCACCTTAACATCTGATATGAATATTTTGATTTTTGGGCTGGACTTTAGTTCAAATTATGTCCATATATTTCCTATTACAATTTTTTTTAAAACTATTCTTACATATGTACTCTTATACTTACATAAACCACTAAAGCTAATATTTCAAGAACAAAGCGTATTATTTTTAGTGATTTGTTCTTGTGACAACAGACTAATGTGAGAAAAAAATGAAAGAATGCATTAATCACAATTTTCTAGTGAGATCTAACATACAAACTAATGCAAGAAAAAATGAGTTTTAATGATTTGTTCTTGCAACCACAAACTAATAATGCAATAAAGAGGGAAGGCTGCACAAACCCCATATTTCTAGTGATATGTCAGCATGACACAAACCAGTGCAAGAACTGTAGAAGGTTTACCCAATATCTTGACAGTGATTAAAACCAAAGATACGATTGGATGGTTTTTTGTAAATAATGAAAACCACTTTGCCCGCGAGTCAATAAGTCAATAGACATCACCAGTGTTCACACTGTGCCCATTTCAGTTACATGTTCATAAAAATATGAAGGCTCAACTTACTTGCACTAACTACCATGTGCATATACCAGTTCATACCAGTTTCTCTCCTATATGGCAGCAAGACTTGAACAACCTATGCTAAGCAAGAAAGAAGGCTCAATACCTTCCATTTACGGTGTCTACGCCACATCCTCGGCATCTCGTGGAAAGATAAAGTGACAAATGTTGAGGTGTTGTCACGTGCTGGCCTTCAAAGCATGTATACACCGCTTAGACAGCGCAGACTATGCTGGCTTGGCCATGTCCGCCGCATGGAAGATGGTCGCATCCCGAAAGATATCTTCTACGGGCAACTAGCAGATGGCAAAAGAACAGTTGGGCGGCCGCAGCTGAGGTTCAAAGATGTGTGCAAGAGAGATATGAGGGCACTGGACATAAATCCAGCAACGTGGGAGGATGAAGCTGCCGATCGCACCAAGTGGCGATGCTATTTACAGCGCCACCTTAGATTGGGCGAAAAGAAGCTCACACAACGAGCTGAAGAGAGTAGAAAACAACAGGAAAATAAGCAGCTGAGTGCTGTCACCTCAGGGGCGCATTCCCATAATCAGTTATGACTGAAAGGGCTATTATTATTATACCAGTTCAGATAGTATCACAATTGCCATTACCATTCTGCATCATGATATAGCAAAGCTCTGGACACATGCATATACTGATGGTTCAACAAATAACGCAGCTGAAAATGGGGGTGCTGGCATCCTCATAAAATTAAAGAATAGAATCCACTATGTGGCAATCACCACTGGCAAATTTTGCAATAACTTCAACGATGAAGCAGAAGCCCTGAAACAGGCAGCGGAAACTCTTACTGAATGTAAAGCATATTGTTGTAGTCTTTTGATGGTGATTCTGGTTGACTACTAAGTTGTGCTGATTACGCGATTCTTTAGTTGATGAAGTAATATGACAACCGATCAAAGGAGTTTCAACTGGGTAAGTTAACGAATGTCAAGACTGAAATAGTCAACTCCTTGATGCAAAATCCATTCAGTTTATTTACATGGTAAGATTGACGAGACGAGACATAGATCCTTGACGCATCACAGTTTATAATGGTTATCATGACAGTTAATATATTTTCAAAGACATTCTTTCTGGTCATTCCGTAGTAAAATTATTTCATTAACTTATGGCATAGCATGTTGACTTCAATTCAGAAAGTACATGGTAATGAAATAGTTAACTTCCAAGGACGGTGACCATTGACCTTGGCTAAGGACATGGAATACCCATTATGCTTCGTGGCATCCAAGAGTCCAACATTGATAAAGTCCTTTTACAAATTAGGGTTCATAAATCAAACGATAGCAGAACATCTGAACAGATATTTACTGTAGACCTCCTTGACATGAAAAGTTATACAAGCATAAATCTTTGAGTCACCTCTGTAATCAGTCGGATTCCTACAACGGCTATTCAAATACAATAATATATATCGACAATCCACGTTAATTTTGAATGATCCCTTTTGTATTAAATTTAGTTCTAATTCCAATGATATATGTCCAGACGTGAATGCATTTCGGTAAAGGTCGATAGCCTTTCGCGACTAGATACTCACGCGCTGGGAGGAGAAAACAATCTTATAAATTATAATAACATCTTCGCTCTTTTAGCGAATCGACTTACGTGGATGACCACCGGCCACGTCTACTGATCAGACGGACGGGTCAAATAATAATAACATTCACCCAATACATGGGTATAAAATCCACCGATCAATGAACTGATCTTGGGATACCAGCTTGTCCAACAAAAGCTCTGACGTTGACTGATTTGTTTGGCAACACCTGCGCACGGGATAACCCATACTCCCACTAGTGCACAATCGTGCGCGAAGAAAATAAACTCACAAATAATTATTACTATCATATACGTAGGTGCGTAATGTTTTCAACAGAGGTAGGACCACAGATCAATGGATCTGAGACTACCAATATCTGTAAAGCCTGTTACGGACTAAGAAAGGCCGCAACAGCTTCCTTACCACTCCCGCCCAAAAAAAAATTAATTCTATTAATTATTTTTTTTTTCTTTAATACTCGCGGAGAGAGGTGAGTCAAATTTACATAATCATATTCTAATAATACACTATTATATATATTAATCAATAATGAAAAAATGAATATGAAATTTAAGTCAACTCAATGTAACAAAAAGTATGCACAAAAGCATGCAACCACAATTGACCGACTTTGGAACAATGTGATAAGAAATAAAGAAAATAGAGTATTGAGGATATCAAATTAAACCGAATATAAAAGCAACTAAAAAGAAATGTTAAAACCAATGAATTAAAATAAAAGAGATGGGAATGTCTTAAAAATGAAAAGTGAATAAGTAAAAGAATACAAATAAAACACATGTAGAGATCAACACTCTTAACTGTGTCTAACATTACTTAGTAGGACTACTTAAATTACGAAAGCTAAATCACTGTAATTAGATCGTGACAAATACTAACTTTCCTCATTCTTATTAACTATCTTACCAACGGGCTGATCACCCGTTTGCCAGTCACTTCGATTACGGAAACAACAGCAAATGGATTGATTTGCCGTTGCCCTAAAGACGCCAATAGGCGTGATGGGAAACAATGGCAAAGAAAACCTATCTGCTGTTGCCCTAAGACGCCACTAGGCGTAATGGCCACTGACTGCTTTGACGGTCGGTGGCTAAGGACGGAAGAAGAAGAAGATTAACTATCTTATAGTTAAATATATTAAATCTTATACTAATTACTTAAGTTTTAATTGTGAACATCTAATGGATCACTTTATAATATTTACAATGTTATTAATTCCCAGAAATTTCGTAAGTTCCACTGTCATATTCGGAAATAGTTAATAATACACTAAGTTCCATTGCATGAAAATCCAAGCACGAAGAAAAGTTAGTTTCCGAAGAACGCATTATCACAGTTCAAAGTTATCTTCACATCACTGTTATTGATAAGTGAATATTATTTTCGCTATTATAGCAATCTAAATGCCTGTTCAATCTTTATTTGAAAATCAATGTACATTCGAACGTAAATGAATGTTAATGACTCTACTAATCAAGGTAGCATAAGTATCAAGCTAAAGTTGCGGAGCTGTCTGCGAAGAGGTCCCATTTTCAGCAGATCATAGCATCTCGCTTAAATCATATGGGCATCTTGACAAGATGTCAGCTAGAACATATCAGCTCCCGGCATGGTACAGATCGAGAAGTGGTACGGCTGCTTGAAATGTACCCTACCTGGTGCAATGTACCGGCATACTCCTTGTAATACTGCGCCGCCCATGCCAAAATTTGACTCGCTGCGGAGCACAAAGTTATGTCTGCATGAGGCAACCGTAAACAGGTGCAGCAGATAAAAGTTATTTAATGATATCTAACGCGACTTGATGTTCTTGCAACCACCGAATCACGTTAGCTGCGCCCCTCTTTAACAAAGTAGAGAAAGGTGCAGTGATATCCAATGACAAAAAGGAATGTCGTTGACAAAGTCATAGATCTCAAAGGCTGAAATAAAGTCATAGCCTGTATCAAAGTACAGAAGTGTGACAAAAGTAGTTGACTAAGAAAATATTGAGCTAATCGGCCCAAAAAAAAAAAAACGAAAAATAGATACAAGTGTAGAGTCTGAGCAGATAAGATGTAAGAAAATAAAGAAATGCAAATATGCAAGACATAAATAAAGTCAAGTACTAAGACATATCTGTAATGACAGAAGAGACAAGTACAAAACATCCGGAAGAATGAAAAGTAGCGCACCCTCAAACGCAACTATAAAGTGCGCGGATGCAGAGTTTTGTACATGTTGCACATATAAAAAAATGGTGCGCAAAGAGTGGACCATGTATAAAATAATAGCTCTGTGAGCGTCACGAAAAATTTCAAAGCGCAAAAATGTAAGCTGTTTAAAAGAATTTTGATGTTCGAACTAGCGAACAAATTTAACATTACCGATTTACTGAAAAAAAATGTTTCAGTGCATACCAAGTGGTATGAGACGGAATGTTGCGCACCGGAACAGTGCGATTCAGTGACATATGATCTCGGTCAGGTCGCAACTGAGCCAGAATATCATTAAAAGTATTATGTGTCGCGCGTGATAATCGTGACAAAGAATGAAATCACATTATATTTTTCCATGCATGATGTAACAGTAGGATAAAATATAAATGCTAGAAAAATATTATGTATAGGAACAGCCTAAACTAACAAAGTCATAGAGAAAGATATGACTCAGAAGAAAAGGAATACTGACTAGTAAAGGAAAGAAGCGATGACTGCATTTGCTGAGTCATCAAAGACAAAATTCAGTATCAATTAGCTAATATCTGCGTGAAGCAGAATCAGGTACCAATTGTAAATGAAGAGAATGGTGGTGAAAACCCACACCATTGTCCCGCTCGATAACCATGCGAGCATCTCTATTGGTCCTAAATGTAACCACGGCGTCACCATACCTATTATTGGTATGTGGCAATAGACGCACAAACCTAACGTCTGCCGTGTTGTTAAGGAAATCGCCAAGTTCCTGCCAAGTAGTTCGATGTGGCAGATTTCTTACCAAGACAGTGCGAGAAAATGCCATTTTACCAATATAGGTAGTATTATTGTCCCTCAATTGGGAGTAAGGATTGCCTTGATGCTTATTCCATTGATCACTATTTACGTTGTTATTTCTTAAACGGAACCTATCATTATTGTATGCTGGAACATACTGGCTAGACCGAGTATGACCTCTACTTCCTTCCAAACCCACAGGTTTAGAACATGTCATAGTAGATAACCTGACAGGTATATTTACGCATTTGTGTTCAGATGTACTAGTATTCGTAGAATTACGTAAATGCGCAACACCTGTATTATCACCATGAAGGGTAACGTTGTTAGAAACAGCAGCAAATTTCGTGTCAACCTTTTTTATATTAACCCTACTCTGAAGAGCAGAGGCACTACCACTATGTTGTATACCCAGAGGATGATTGGCAGTATCAATACCAGCATTGATGGTATCTAGATTACCACGCTGTGTATAGAGATATTTATCAAAATATTTTGAACCAATCAGAACCTCATCAGAACCCACCGGGTTGCCCTGGACATACTGGTCCGGCTTTTTTCTACCTAAGGGCTGCATCTTTGTAATATTCTTAGGAATGATGTTAGAACTCTCAGTCCCTGATGCAATCTGAGCATGTCGATGAATGGATAACTTTTTAACTGCGAGCATAGAACAATTAGTTAAATCATTTGTTAAACTGCTAACATTGCCACTGGCCTGTCGCCGAGACTTACACTCCGCAGAGGCAGTATTTATGCGAGGAGAATCCATGATATTATATCAATGACGAGGGAAGATATACCTGCTTCGATATGATCTCTTCACTCTTTCAATATGTGATGACCTGATATTATCATTCTCAGTGGGCATAGATTTATTAGTAGATGTCATATACTGATCCAACCCATGAAGAACCCCATCAGTGTGCAAGGCTGATGGCTTAAAGTAAGTCGGAGACGACTGTTTTCTAGGCAAAGTGAAAACTTTGCTGACGGACTTATTTGTCTTCATTTTATTATCTGCGTTCATCCTAACTCCTAAATTATCATTCACAGTCGTAAAATCCTTTACACTATTGATCATTAACGCAGTTTTTTTAGAATCAGATTTATCTTGACCCTGTCGCCAAGATTTATTCCCTGTAATGGCAGTATTTGTCTCATTTTCTCTATGGGAATCAATTATTAATTTCTCATTATCTTCACGCAATAATGCCAAGTCGCGCGTGGAAGAGTTCGCCCTACTTATCTGGTCATCCAACATCTGTTTTAATGAAATTACCTCCTCGTCCAACTTTTCTTCCTGTCTAAGAAAAAATTCATAAAATTTATTATTATTGGTATGAAATATTTCCATTATGTTATTCTCCTCAAATAATACACTGTCATTTTCCCCGTTTTCTATATCAATCTTTGACTTTAAGTCTCTATGTAGGCAGAACTGTGGATATATATCCTTTTCATAGTAACTGGATCCGACCTGCATATCATCAGTCAGAATCAAATCACATTGAATGTACTGGTCTGTACATGTTCGACTCAGGTTATGCATTTGTTTTTCAACTTTTGATTCCAAAATTGAGACTTCAGCTTTCAGCTCCTGAATAACCAAGTTCAAAGTATTATTCTCCTTCAATGTATTTTCTGAAAGCTTCTTAGAATTTGACAGTTCCAATTGTGATGACGCGAGGTTTGTATTGGCACTCTCGACCTGTGAAGTTAGAGTCCTTATCCTTTCATTTAAATCATTAATTAACATCTCCCTGTTCTCAAGGATCTCTGACAACTCATCTACTTTGTTTTCCTCCTCAATATCTTCTAAAAGTTTCTTATGTCTAAGTGACAATTCATGAACTTTATTAGTATTCGCTGTCAACAGCGTCATCTGATTCTTCAGTGAAAAATTTTCAGACTCTATAACTAATAACTTATTCTCATACTCTCTCTTTAGCCGCTGCAACTCATTAGTAAGAGCCTTATCTTTACATAATTGTTCCTCCTTATTATGATCATCAGGAACGTTGTTTTGAAGCATATTATTTATATTCTTCAATATATGATCGTGTTTCACATGAGTATATTGTTGCACAAATATACGAAGGTTCACAGACAGTAAATCCGCTAAATCTTTAGCCATTATTAAATGAGGGACGGAGTGAAAATTATCCTCAGCAAAAAACTTTAGGGATATTGACGCATCTGACAAAAAACGGTCCATCACATGCTGTTTAAGTTCTGGGCCCTGGAATCTATCAATCTCCCTACCATCCTGGAGAATCTCATCCAGAGTAGACCTCATGTCTAAATTTTTTCCTAATGATTTATAATATATTACTCTCTTTAGCTTGCTTAATAAAATAATTAAAAGTAGCTATTATTATCAATGTGTCTCTGAAATACTTCTTCTTCAAAAGTCTTTACTCAAGTAATTCACAATTATATTTCACTATAATCTGTGCAACAACTCCGCCTATGCCGGTCCCAAGCCCGGATGAAAAAGGAGGAGGGCGGCCTCCATGGAGGCCGTAAGGAGGCAGCCCCTCCACCATGCAAAGGCACAACAGGCCAATCACCTGTTTGTCTTAAACTATGATTACGAGCAATACAAGAGAGAAAACCGGACTGATTCTAAAGGCGACGAACTGGAACGGACTACGGACTACGTCTTATGGAACTTGGAACACAAGAAGTATAAATGGGAAGGAAGAGGAGCTGGTGGAAGAGATGAGGAAAGCAAAACTAGAAATCCTGGCTATAACGGAAACGAAGAAAAAAGGACAAGGAGTCATGGATCTCGATGGCAACACGTTGCTCTACAGTGGTGTACCCATATCTGAAAGAGCTAAAGGGGGCGTGGGTTGCATTGTGGCCCAAAATCAAAAAGATAGTATCAAGGGATGGAACTTTGTCTCGGAGCGCATTATGGTTGTAAAACTAAAAGGAGAAACCATAGTCAACCTGGTCATAGTGTATGGGCCAAATGAGGATGAGAGAGCAGAGGTCAAGGAGGAATTCTTCGAGCTGCTTCAAAGGACAGTGGATGACTGCCTAGATGAAGTTATCATGCTCGGAGATTTTAATGCCAGAGTTGGAAATGACCATGCTAGATGGGGTGGAGTTATCGGAAGATATGGAGAAGATACTCTCAATGACAATGGAAAGCGACTCCTTAGATTCTGCAGTGAGCAGAATCTGATCATTACAAACACAAAGTTCCCCCATAAGCGCATACATGCATAAACTAGATGTGAACCAACCAAGAATGAGAAGTCAGTGATCGACTATGCCATTGTTCGGAGAAGCTAATTCAGATAAGTCCGAGATGCAAGAGTCTGGAGGGGGCCAGAGATTGGAAGTGATCACTACCTGCTAACAATCAAACGAACAACTGAAAGAGTTGCTCAGCCTACGAACTGCCCAACATCACGCAAGAAACCAAGTAAACGAGCAGGAGAAATGAGCATTAGGACCTACAAGCTGAGAGAGCCAGAAATTAAGACCAGATATCAGGGGCTTATTGCTACAGCAGTGAGCAACACAGAAGAACGACCTGATGACTTGGAAACCCTGTGGAATAAATTCAAGGATATCATAAAGACAGCTGCTGCAGAAGCATGCGGTGAAGTCCGACTTGGGAACCAGAGAAAGAGGACACCTTGGTGGACAGAGGAAGTCAAAGAGAAAATAAGAGAGAAGAAAATGGCATGGAAACAATACTTAGGAGCTAAAGACACAACAGGACAAATGGAAAAATATAGAGAATATGTGACACTCAGAACAGAAGCAAAGAACAAAGTGCTAGCAGCAAAACAGAAGTCCTGGGAAGAATTTGGAGAAAAGCTAGAAAAAGATGCACAAGAAAACCAGAAATTGTTCTATAAGACCCTAAAGAACATGAGGAAGGAAAAACAATGCCCTCTCAAATTTATAAAGGACAAGCAAGGCAAATTGCTTACTGCCCCGAAGGAAGTAATGGAAAGATGGAAAGAATATTTCTCAGAATTCCTGGATGGTGAGCATGATGAAGCATCAGAAATGATAACCACTGACACAGAAGAGAAAACCAATGATGGTGAAGATGACATAAAGATGGAAGAACTGAGGGCAGCACTAGAGAAAATCAAGATGGGCAAAGCAGCAGGGCATGATGGTATAACACCAGAAATGGTTAAGTACATGGGAGCATCAGGCGACCTATTACTCCTAAAGGTCCTACAGGCAGCATGGTGCAACAAGACCATACCAAAGGATTGGGGACCTCAAGACGCAGCAATAGAGACCGCAGTCAGCGACTCATAGCTTGACTGCCTGCGTCAGGACCAGCGAACCAGAGCTGGTCAAAACCGCACTCCACCTCCACGTGGTGGTCCTGGAAACAGTCTGCAGCTGTGCAGGCTGGCTGAGCGAGTGTGGATCGAAATGGGAAGGCAAACCCGGTCCTAAAAAATGCCGTGCAGAAGTCGGATGTGTCGACCGAAAGGTGCAGATATCACAGCTACGTTGTAAACAGACACAACGCAACCACCGTCCTTTTCAGGGCGAACGAAGAAGAAGAAGATACCAAAGGATTGGGAGATTGCCATCATAACACCAATTTTCAAAAAGGGTGACAATCGACAATGTGGAAACCATAGAGGCATATCCCTTCTCAGTGTCCCTGGTAAAATCTACTCTAGAATCCTAGAGCAGAGACTCCGACGCCTAGCTGAGCCACAATTGGATGAGGTCCAGTGCGGATTCCGAGCAAACCGAAGTACTCAAGACCTAATCTTCACACTCAGACAACTGAGTGAAAAGGCCCTTGAGTATAAGAGTGAGATCCATCTTTGTTTCATAGATCTGGAAAAGGCGTTTGACAGGGTCCCCTGGAGCAAACTTTGGGACTGTTTGGCAAGGAAGAATATTCCAGCACCTCTGATTCATGCTATACAGAGCTTCTACAAGTCTTGCAGAAATTATGTGAGGACAGCAAACCATAAGTCAGAAGAGTTCAGGACCACCACTGGTGTAAGACAAGGTGATATCCTATCACCTTACCTCTTCATACTCCTTATGGACGATGTCATCAAGGCATGTAAGGAGAGAACAAGAAAGTATTCAGTGGGGTACTGGAAGATGAGACAGGTCTATATTTCGGAGCTGGCATTTGCTGATGATGTTGCCCTGATTGCTAAATCAGAGGCACACCTCCAATCCAACCTGCAAGTCTGGAAGGAAGAGCTGGAGAAGTGAGGGATGGTCATAAGCAGCTCTAAAACAAAATCCATGGTGATATCACGAGAAGAAAGAAAACATCAGATTAAGTTGGGAGAACAGGTCCTGGAGCAGGTCGACCACTTTAAATATCTCGGAGCTATTATAGACCGAAAGGGAGGCATCAAAGAAGAGTTGGCCACTCGAAATGCAGCGGCTGGGAGACTTTTTCAGGCCATAAATCGTGGATTCCTCAGCAAGAAAGAGGTTGGTAAGAAAACGAAGATGGCTGTATACCGCTCCACCTATGTCCCAGTCTTGACATATGGATGCGAGTCATGGGCAATGACTACAACCCACAAAAGCCAGATCCAAACCTCAGAAATGAGGTATCTGAGGAAAGTGGTTGAAGTAACAAGAAGAGACATGGTCCGCAACCAGACGATCCGTCAAGGCCTAAAATCCCATCCGCTGCAGACCCAAATAGAACAGTTCCAACTAAGATGGTTTGGCCATGTCTGCAGAATGGGAGAAGGTCGGCTACCACGACAAGCATGGGAAACAAAGAGCCAGGGATCCAGACCTCCAGGACGACCCAGAGTCCGCTGGGAGGACAACATTAGACAATCTTTGAAGGACCGAGGACTTGAATGGAACCAGGCCAGGAAGAAGACAGCTGATAGAATGGTCTGGCGCTCTCTCTTCCAAACCTCTACACCTCACGGTAGAAGGGGAACGACTAAGTAAGTAAGTAAGTATAATCTGTGCAACACGTTCCTGTCCAAGAACGGCACTCAATATCAGTAACTATATTATTAATCAATGAAATAGTTTATGTATTTAATATTATCAAGATACAATAGAATTTACAATATAGACAATAGCGACAGGACGAGATGTAAAGGACAAATGACAACGTTCGCAGAAATCAAATAAAATAGAATGTAGAACAAAATTCGGATGTTGCAAAGGATGCAATGATATCTGCGAAGGGCAAAGTAACAAGACAAGAAACATCACAGTGTATAACCTTTAGCACGCTGCAGTCGCATTATTGCGACAGAAGTACGCTATGCTCTGCCAGCTGGAGGCGCATTATTGCGACTGCGGATATCTTCGTTTTTTTAGCATTAGGACTTGTGTACACGTGATTTCAGCCCCAGATGTTAAGTTGTAATGTTATTTGCAAGAGAGTTAGCTTCCGTTTCCGATCTTAAAAAAGTGATGGGTGTATCCGCGTTTATTTTTTGTAAATTTTTTTAATCGAAATGAATCGGCATCAACACGCGGCCATATTCGCTCTAATTTTATTGGATTCTGACGCCATGCGGTGGGGATGAGATTTTTGTCTTTATAAGCGCTGATATCGGTTCTCAGAATATGTTTGATGGCTGAGATGGAAACGAAAGTAAAATGGCATTTCTAGTATGTATAATTTTCGGGGTTAGGATTAGGAATATCGGAAAGATTTAATTTACGGCTGAATGTCACTGCTGGCTAGGGAGTTTGTTGCTTTGCTACTGATGATGGGTGTAACGAAAAGATCGTTATTTCATTTGTATTGGTCAAATGACTTTCATTGAGATGCAAGGGATATGGACTCTTCATTTGTTGGTCATTTTTTTTTAAATTTTTAATTTAAAAAAAAAAATTTTTTTATTTTTTTTTCGTTGTTTTCATCTTTCCTTTCCTTTCTTCCTATCACATCTAACATGTACACAAACAAATTTTATATCATCAGATTCATCATTCATTCATTTCTATACAGTCTAAAAATTAGAGCAATTGACCAAAAAACAAAAAAAACTATAGAATTTACAAGTCACCCACTATAAAAATGGGGGGTTGTGAAAAAGAATGCAGTGGTTGGGCAAGTTTTCTGAATTTTTATGCAGCGTGCTAAAGGATAAATACAAAGGTGTAAAAAAAACTGAACGATAGCCAGATTGAGAAGGACATAGGTTACAAACAATGTACATTATAAAAAATAAGGTACGGATAAAAAATTACGAAAACACCAATAAAACCGTGATGAAACAGCTAAACAGATACTTTTATAAGAAACAAGTAGCGATCAGAACTACAGCAAGGTTTCTAGCCTTGAACCGGAATTATCGCTCAATTGAAACTTACAAACTAAATCCTATAGAACGTCTGACAAGAGCCCGAATTAGCTTCGAGATGAACCTCGTTTGTCAGATCAACCTCCCTACCGCCCACGTAAAACATGGAACATAAAACATTCAATACAAATAGCATTACTATGGACATATTCAAAAAAAAGGGCTCAGCTAACATAACAAGGTGGAAAGAACAACAGCGTTTTTACTTATCTGTTTTGATAAGAAAAATTTCCCGATCCTCACAGGATTGTGGAATTCGGCACTCGGGCGCTGTATTAATGAGCCAACATACGTATGTAGACGTGGAATAATACTGTGTCCAACGTTAAAGGTGGTAGTTGATGTAGCCTTGACCTTGAGTAGCCGTTAGACATGATTCCAAATTCACGTTGAGTATAATATTGAAGGTCAGCGTTGACGGTTTAATTCCTGATGCGACCTTGAACTCCGATTAAGGTGACCGTTAGATTTGATAACAAGTCCAGGATGTTGTCGCCTTGAAAGACCCGAGTTGAATTGAGTACGTTCCCATGAAACTTGATATTTTCAGAGCACACTGGCATACCATATTGTTGTAGTCTTTTGATGGTGATTCTGGTTGACTACTAAGTTGTGCTGATTACGCGATTCTTTAGTTGATGAAGTAATATGACAACCGATCAAAGGAGTTTCAACTGGGTAAGTTAACGAATGTCAAGACTGAAATAGTCAACTCCTTGATGCAAAATTCATTCAGTTTATTTACATGGTAAGATTGACGAGACGAGACATAGATCCTTGACGCATCACAGTTTATAATGGTTATCATGACAGTTAATATATTTTCAAAGACATTCTTTCTGGTCATTCCGTAGTAAAAATTATTTCATTAACTTATGGCATAGCATGTTGACTTCAATTCAGAAAGTACATGGTAATGAAGTAGTTAACTTCCAAGGACGGTGACCGTTGACCTTGGCTAAGGACATGGAATACCCATTATGCTTCGTGGCATCCAAGAGTTCAACATTGATAAAGTCCTTTTACAAATTAGGGTTCATAAATCAAACGATAGCAGAACATCTGAACAGATATTTACTGTAGACCTCCTTGACATGAAAAGTTATACAAGCATAAATCTTTGAGTCACCTCTGTAACACTGGCTAACAAAAAAAATTTTTTTTTTCTTTCTCTAACATTTCTATGTTTTTCTGGTCAATTTTAATGCGCTGTTTTTAAATCTGCAAACCGTTTTTCTCTATCAGGTCGGGATCTCTAGAAATACGCAATTGAAGTTTTTTAACAAAGCATAAGGTATTACAACATCATTCGTACAAGAAGTATAACAATTATGTAGGCTTGAATTTCTTTGCAGTCGACTTTCGTCGGTGAATGGCATGTGGTACATCGCGATGAAACATCCAACAATAATCGGCAAGCATGGTCACACTCCACCGTCCTTGATAACGTGACTCCATTATGGCGATATCTTGATGGAATCGTTCTCCATGTTCATCACTGACTTCGCCAAGGTTGTCAGGGAAAAAGTCAAGATGCGAATCGAGCAAATGGATTTTGAGGGACATGTTACAGCCCATAATTCTGTATGCACATAGTCGACAGATTTGTGATTTCCCAGAAAGTTATCGACGATTGATTTGAATGCCATCCATGCGCGAAGTTCACTACCATGTAACAAGTTCTTGAATTGTTTGTCTGCAATAACTTTCCTAATCTGAGGTCCTACAAAGATACCTTCGTTCATCTTTGCATCACTAACTTGCGGAAACTTTTCTCGAAGATAAGTGAAAGCTTTGCTCGTTTTATCTAACGCTTTTACAAAATTCTTCATGAGCCCCAACTTTATATGTAACGGTGGTAAAATGATGCTGTCTTTGTTAACTAATGGCTCGTGTATTACATTTTTATGCCCGAGCTGCATACGATCCCTGATAGGCCACACCTTTCTTGCATAATGTTCCTGTCTGTTTCGGCTGTCCCATTCACATAGGAAGCAACAAAATTTAGTATACCCAGTCTGCATGCCCGTGAGAATTGCAATGACCTTTAGGTCTCCACAAATCCGCCATTGGTAGTCATTGTACTTTACTTTTGCCAAAAGTATAGCCATATTGTCATAAGTTTCTTTCATATGAACAGAGTAGGTGACTGGAATTGATGAAAATAAATTTCCGTTATGCAATAACACGGCTTTTAGACTAGTCTTGGAAGAGTCGATGAAAAGTCGCCATTCGTTGACTATGTGCTCATGACCGAGGTGCACCATTAGACCATTTACATCTTTGCAATAGCAAATGTCCTCATCCATCTCAAAGTATTGAACAAGTTCTCTGTGTCTATGACGAAATTTAGATATCGGAGTATTGGGGGCTAAAAGATTCCATTCTTTGAGTCGCGAACCGAGTAATTCCGCTTGTCCTTTGGTAAGAGCGAGATCACGTATTAGATCTGAAAGTTCTGAATGGTTGATTAAGTGAACACCATCATTCACCGGTATATAATCTGAGTCGAATTAGTTTCTAAAGCAGGTAAACTATCACTTTCTGATGGTTCATTCACGTCCAACGGATATTGTTCTGGTGGAACTGGGATCGGACACGTGATTGGATCATGAGGCACTGGTTTCGAAACCGATTCAATATTTGGATAAACCACAGACTTTCTAGATTTAAAAGTGAAACCATGAATATTTGTCAAGCAGAAGTAACAATCAGTAGCGTGATTTGTCGGTTCACGCCATATTACTGGCACTCCAAAAGGCATCAACTTATGCTTCGGCGATTTTCGTAACCAACCTGCCAACGTATTTGCACAAGTCGAACAAACTGCATTTGGCTTCCAAGATTTATTTGCATCATCAACTTTCGAATCGAAATAAAGTTTATATGCTTTCTTTAGTAATGGTGTAAAGTTTTTCTGGTGAACACGATCGGTAAAATATCCGAAAACGTAACAGAACAGACCAGCCGAATTTCTACAACTTCTAGAAGCCATATTTCGCTCAGAATTATTTCAAAATACAGTTACTATTTGAAAAATAGCGTAACATATGTCATGCATCTTTTAGCAGTATAAAATGTAGAATTATTTTGCATTTTATTAATTTTTAATAAGTTATATAGTAAAAATGAAACGGAGCAAATAACGGTTTCCCAAAAATATATTTATTCACAAATATCTTAAGAACCCGATGTGATAGAGATAAACGGATTTCAGATTTGAAATCAGCACAAGAAACTGACCTAAGAACACTTATTCTTATATAAGAAAGAAAAATGTTGTTTGTCAGTGTAATCAGCCGGATTCCTACGACGGCTATTCAAATACAATAATATATATCCACAATCCACGTTAATTTTGAATGATCCCTTTTGTATTAAATTTAGATCTAATTCCAATGATATATGTCCAGACGTTGAATCCATTTCGGTAAAGGTCGATAGCCTTTCGCGACTAGATACTCACGCGCTGGGAGGAGAAAATCTTATAAATTATAATATCTTCGCTCTTTTAGCGAATCGACTTACGTGGATGACCACCGGCCACGTCTACTGATCAGACGGACGGGTCAAATAATAATAACATTCACCCACAGGGTTCATAGCAAATGTCTTCAAGCATTTTCCAGGTTTTTCCAGGTCCAGCACGTGATTTTCAAGGATGGGAAACTCTAATATTTTCCTCATCTAATTTTCTCAGATATAATTATCACTTTGCTGATCAGCAATCCGGAGCATTACCGTCTCCCATTACCAAGGGTGTTTGCAGATTTCTTTAAAAAGAACTTTTTTTTTTTTTTTAAATTCATAAAAGATTGAAAAACAGACATCTTTTCCAAGTTTTTAGTGAATTTGTTCAACATCAGCGCAATAAAATGTTAGTGACGTGGATGGTAATGAATAAAATAAGCTTGATTGATGTATTGATTTAATGATTAACCACGTATATCAACATAAAAGGCTAATAAAATTGGAATAAAATGTTAAAAAAAAACTGTATTTTTCGTGTTTGTCTTTTTTGAATGTATTCTGCGTCTGTGGCATCTGACAATGAGCGTTTGTAAATGTTTGAGTAGTTAAGTACCTCTAGTTGGAGTCTGAGCTTTTTTTTTCATTAACTGGGGTTGAAGTTGTAGCTGTAGGTCTCTGCAAGAGTCTTTGTCAACGATCCACGTTGATAATCCTTGACTGTGTTATAACTTGAATCAGGGTATCAGGCATAGAGGTACATTGCAATCTGGGCAGTACATGCAAGTCTGGCTTCTGTTCCCTGCAGCCTTACGCACTTTACAGTCTGGTTTGTACCTTGCCCTTTCATATTTATCAATGAAGTGGTAGTCATACTGACATCCTGATCTTCGCTTTGATCTTTTTTTGTAGAGTTGGCAGTGTTGTAGGTTATGTGCCCATTGACCAGGGCAGTTTCAACTAAGAAATAATATAAAAATAGGATCTGTGTGGGTAGGGGTAGCTTGCACCTAGTTGGCTGAAGTTTCCACACCTCCCATACTTTTGCTGTATTTTTCTGCAATCACTGGCTTCTGAATTGTTCTGCCCTAAAGAATTTGTCTTTCTAACTGTCTTGTTTATATTATCATTGGAGTGAACAGTGGATATAAGGTTAAATCTTTTCGTATCATGCCAGGTGACTATCGGCATGCCTTATCTTCTGTCGCGCAAAATACAGGATGATTTGTCTTTTTCAATTTGAGTTGTTTTTTCTTCAGTGCTACAGGAAAATGCTTCCTATTTTCCGTTACTGTTCCAAATGCACCAATCTGAATTTCAGGTCTTGAAATAAAGCTGAAGGCTGAATCAAAACTATCACAGAAGAGAATATGTCCCTTGTTGCGTATGAAATTTGAATTAAAACTATGGTGACTTTTCACTGAAAAAAAAAAAAGAGTCCAAATAATCTCAGCTCTCAAGAGTTTTTTTCCTTGGTCACAAATAATGTCACATCTGTAGGTCTCCTAGTAGTGTTAGTTTAAACAAAAAAAAAAAAAAAAAAAAAGGAACACAAATAACTTATGAGTAGGCCTAAGCTATGTATATTTACCAATTCAAAATTCTAAATGCATACATAATAGTCAAACAATATTTAACTAGAACAAAAGGTAATATATATAGTAATTGGGAGGGTAATACTTATGATAAGTGAAAATCTATTAAATATCTAACTGGAGACCTTTACACCCCCCTGCCCCATCTTTACTATTTTTGTTGGGTTTTGTTTCGTTTGTTTGTTTAGATTTTTATTTAAAATTTAATTAAATTTTTTATTTTATTTTAAATAACATAGGCCTATCCACAAAATTGCTGATTTTCATTTATCCTAATTACAGTGATTTGACAGATGTGATGCCACTTTCGTGTATCGGCGGTTATTCATGTTATCTGAAATTGAAAACATGTAGGCCTAGGCCTATCCTAATTAGCCTATAACCCTTCAGAGGTAGAACGGGATAAGTCTTTTCATCATAAATATAATAAAAAAAGCATTCACAATATATTTATTTCCAAAAAATGTGGTGAAATGAACAGTGGGACATGGTCTGATAACAGGGTAGGAAATGGAATCGCCATCAATTTCTATTCCTGACCATCATAAACTGTGTCAAATATATTCCCGTATGCAGAGGTAAAAAAGAAATTTCGTTCAAACGCTTGCTTATAGGCTAATTTTGGCCATGGTTAAAAATTAAACAGTAAATAGGCCTACATTGTAAATACAGACGCTTTTTTTTTTCCCTCGCATGAGGTCGCATATTTTTTCCTCGCATGAGGTCGCATTGGCACCCACCCCAAACCCGGCTATGGTCAAGACCACATGTCCCAACACAAGAAGACCCAATGACAAACTGTGTCACTGTAGTGATCCTCTGTGTTCTCACACAAGGGACCTAATGACACATGAATGTCACTGTACCGGTCGCTGTGTCTAGACACATGATCCTAGCCAAAGGCCAGATATTAGGGCATTGGGTTTTCACAGCGTTATTTGCGCTGTACATAAATACAGACGCAAGTACAGTAGGTCTATCTATAAACTGGACTTATTTAAATAGGTTTTATAAATGAGATAAACGAATTTATTTATAACGAACTTTCGATTTCGTATTATTTTTCAAGGTCCGATGCGGAAAATTCAAGGCTTATAGCCATTTTTCCAGGCTTCTCAAGGCCTGGAATTTTTTTTTTCGTTTTCCAGGTTTTTCAAGGTTTTTCCAGGTCGCTACGAACCCTGCACCCAATACATGGGTATAAAATCCACCGATCAATGAACTGATCTTGGGATACCAGCTTGTCCAACAAAAGCTCTGACGTCGACTGATTTGTTTGGCAACACCTGCGCACGGGATAACCCATACTCCCACTAGTGCACAATCGTGCGCGAAGAAAATAAACTCACAAATAATTATTACTATCATATACGTAGGTGCGTAATGTTTTCAACAGAGGTAGGACCACAGATCAATGGATCTGAGACTACCAATATCTGTAAAGCCTGTTACGGACTAAGAAAGGCCGCAACACATATACAGAAAAACAAATAGTAATCTTTACAGATGCCCTCTCAGTAATAACAGTTCTGAAGTGCCACCATGCTAAAGGTTTGAAAGATCTGATAAAACTCTTGAAAGACTCACCAAATGCTTCAACAAGTGCACAATCCAGTGGATACCAGCCCACTGCAACATACCAGGAAATAAGGGGGCAGACAAACCTGCTAAGGAAGGAGGTGCCTTACAACAAAATGATATAGAGACAACTTACGCAATGGCAAAAACTATTATAAAAGCTACATTCACGTCCAAATGGGAAGACAGCAACAAGGCCATTTAAAAAATGATTCATATCGTCAGCTATCCAGGCGAGAACAGGTCACCATTTTTCGGCTAAGCACTGGACACAACAGACTGAGATACATCTATACCACAAGTACAAAATAGGTGCAACAGATCTCTGCACATGCGGCACCAGCCCGATGACAACCAAACACCTGCTGCAGTCCTGCCCAACCTACAGCAATGAATGGAGTAGCATATGGCAACAACCCACTTCTGTCAACGAAAAACTGAAGATGTCAGGAAGCTCGAATTGACTACTGCCTGTAATAGTCATTAATGTGGAAGTCTGAAGGCGAACGAGGAAGCATCATGATATACCCTTTTACTTCGCATGTCAGATCAAACAAAGCGACACTTTGTCGCACCTTGCAAGGTTTTAGCAGACATTTCAATGTAGTCTGACTTTACAACACAAAGCTAAACTGAAAGATTTTTACCAAGAGCCCTCAAATTCACAGGCTGTCAAAGGACCTAGAAATTTAGCCTTGGCAACTAGTCGCTAGATTAGGAAATGTATGGTTTAATTTGCTTTCGAAGTTGTTTGGATTCAATTAATCTTGAAGGAAAGTAAGAAAAAAAAGAGTTAATTGTTTAGTAGACCAGATCCTGTCACATGGAAAACAACAATGGACAATCAAACAAGAAAATCCCTGGATATCCGGAAGATGTATTTTTACAGACGAATGTTCAGATTGCCTTGGACACTAAAAAAAGTAATGACGCTGCCCTGAATGCGGGTAAGTGTACAAAATAAGCTTATTTCTCATGTCAGAAGAAAACAATCCGTTTTTTTTTGGGACAAGTTAAGAGACGAGAAAAGCTGGAATGGATAGAGGATGACAAGAAGAGAGGGTACTGGACACAGTTGAACTTTGTGGTATAGAAACAAGTCAACATTACGTACAAGTCATAGACAACCAATGGGGACAGAAAGTTTTGGTCAGACATGATCGCCTATGTAATCTGGCACTTAAGACATTTTAATTATGTATCATTAATGACATCAATTAGTGGGTCACAGACTTCTGGACACAAAGTCCAGTTTACGCACTATGATATTGCATTAATAAAATTCTTTCTTTACACCACCCATCTACTGCTGCATGGTCATGGCATCTGGTCTTCCTCGTTCGCCTTCAGACTTCTACATTAATGACTAATAAAGGCAGTAATCAGTTCAAGGTTCCCGGCAAACAGTTTTTCGTTGACAGAAGTGGGTTGTTGCCATATGCCACTCCATTGACTGCTGTAAGTTGGGCAGGACTGGTGCTGGTGCTACATGAGCAGAGATCTGTACTTGTGATATAGATGGTACCTAAACCTATTGTGACCAGTACGTCAGCGGAAAATAATGACCTGGTCTCGCCTAGATAGCTGGTCTGGTGATAGGCATTATCTTTTATGTGACCTGGGTGTTTTCTGCATCTGGTCTGAATATCGCCAATCAAATATTCTTTTTTATTGCATATATGGAACAGACTGTTGTTTCAGACTTCCAAGTCACCACGACTAATGTATCCATCTGCATGAACGTCAGCAACTTTTTCTTCCAGCCGCTAAGAAGTGACCCTGTCATCAAAGCTGGCTGTGATATGTGCCGATGTCACCACATCACAGCTGCCGTGATGACAGGGAGTGTAATCCTGGCCTCCATCTTATAGATTAAGGCACTGGATTCATTTCCTGGTTTGGCATACCTCAAAAATGAACTTTAAATACATTACCATCAGCCAATCCAGTGACAAATCATACAATATAAGAATTACTATTGAAATTCACAAATGGTGCTCTGCCTAGAACTGAGCTCATCAAAGCTGACTGTGATATGGACAAACAGGAGCACATCACAGTCACCATGATGCCTCAGTCACAGGCACTTTCAAATACAGGTATGGTATCAGGAACAAACACTGGCCTCCAGAAATATCACTGCTGTCAAAAACTTTTTAAATACACCCATGACAACCACACCCATGACAACCAGAAGAACTAGAAGTACTTTTCTGATCAAAAAAAAAGAAGCTATACAAACGTGTGACTGACAAAGTTTTCAGATAACAAACTTGTATTGGTGACAGGGAGATAAAGACCACAAAATAAAATGAAAGCTATGACCAACAAGCACAAATATTTCACGTCATCAAAGACAACAATCAACAAATCCACCATACTAATGTGCTACAAATATCCAAGCATTACTAAGTTAAACCTGTCACGTAAAATAATAATTATGAATGCTTGTTACATTTTAATTACCACATGCCCTGATAAGTAAACACATTTTAATCCATTCTAAAATAACATGTAAATACGTTTAGAAACGTTGCTTCATGAAACAAGCAGGCTATTAAGAGTGACATTTATAATTCAGCTACCAGGTCACATCAGCAGTTATTTGTCTCAACAATTGCCAGAACAATACATCAGTTTGGTTTGGTTTGAAGGATTATCTTCATTGCACACGGCCTACTCCATCAGTGCTCCGATCTCCTCTCTTAGATCACACAAGGAGAATCTCAGCACAGTGCACGAACTCCGTAGCACCAGCGAGAATCCCATTGTGTGTTTATAGAAATCACACATTCTATAAATATTTTTGTGGTGTGTAGGTTTCTAATTTTTAAATTGTCAGGTCAGCCGCCTGATATGCCTTACTCTTTACGATTTCCAACTGCCGTGGGATTTTTTTAACGTGCGCAACCTGCACACGGACTTCCTATTTTTTCGCCCTTATCTGAGAAGGCTAGGCATCCGGTCTCATTACATCAGTATACACACTTTACCTGAGACTCTTACAAGATCAAACTTACTCCAAACATAAGTGTGTGGGAGAAAAAACAAAGAAGTTCCTATGATACATGAGCAAACAATCTCCAACATTAGCAAACAATATGTCTAAACATACTCCATATTCCTGACTCCTACATATTCCGACAATGTAGCGACAACCTTGAATAAGTTCAAAGAAAGCAGTGGTCAGCCTGAGGCTGTTGATATCTCCGTAGATTTTCTCCAGGAATGGTACTGGTGATGGCCATATGCGTTTTCTCTGTTCCTCATATGTTGGGCACCTTTGAAGCAGATGTTCGGCAGTCATTTTATTGGTGCCACAGTCACACTCATCAGTAGTTCCTATCTTTAATTTGTTGAATAGATGGTATCTCAATCTATTATGACATGTGTGAAGTCTGAAGATTACCACTTGTTCACTTCTGCTGAGCTGGTAATAAGGATCATTTTTTCTGTGGCCTGGATGCTCTTCTTCCCACTTGTGCCTCTACCTGCACTTGATAAAACTCTAGGCCTCCTCATAAGTTATGTTTGTGTCAAGTTGAGGAAGCTTCCCCCCCCCCCCCCCCTTCCTTTGCCAATCTGTCAGCCTCTTCATTTCCAGGTATGTTGCAGTGAGAAGGGATCCACTGTATCACGGCTCTTTTGTACTGCTGACATAGTCTGTGAAGTGTTACTCTTAGGTCATCCAGTTCAGCATTACTTTTCAGCATTCTAATCACTGACAGCGCATCTGAGAAGATAGCTATTGGTCTCTCTGAGGTTTCTTCTGTCATTAGAATTTCTGATGCAGTTTTTAAGGCTTCTGCTCTGAAGTTACTTGAAAATTTCCCTGTTGCGACTGCTATCTTTTTTTGTGTGCCACTGCTTAAGCTCAGGGAGACTACTCCACCCCCATCTTCTGTTAAATTAGTTGCTGATCCATCTGTGTATGCATATTCCAGGAATGATTTCCGGGAAGCTCTATTGTTTCCAAATTGGTAGCTTGTGTGCAGTACATATTGGCATAACTGTTGATATTGCGTTTATGGGGTCTGCTCTCATCTTTGTTTTCAGTCTCTACAAAGTTGCTTCGCTTCAGTCTTCCCCTTCCAAGTCCATTTATTCTCTGATGCATTGGGTGGTCTATCAGCTTCCTGAATTTCTCGGCTTGTTGCTGGGCTCTGCTATCTCTTCTATCCTCCATAGGCTGGAGGTAGTGATCTTTTCCAACTCTTCATTGGGCGTTGACTTCATGCCCCATGTTATGATTCTCAATGCTTGGGTTTTGGGTTCTGTTTATTTTGTCAAAGTTTGACTTAGCTGCCATTGACCATGCTGCAATGCCTTATTCTAAGACGGGTCTCACTCGCCCAGTATATAGCTCATTTAATACTATCTCGTCTGCTTCCCAACCCGTGCCAGCAAGTTTTTTCATGATTGCCATTCTCTGCTTTGCTCTCGTCCTGTTTTTTTTTCAATCTGGGTTTTCCAAGTCAAGCGGCGATCAAAGGTAATGCCTAGGTAGTTTGGGTTTTCATCCAGATGATGGTTTTTCCCATTTAGCACCAATCTGGAGATCTGTGGTTTGAGAGAGAAAACACTGTGTATGTTTTCCCTTCATTTATCTTTACTAGCCATGCCTTGGTCCACTCCTCCAATGATGTTAGGGCTTGCTGCATCCGAATGCTTGCCGTAGTGATATATTCCTCTGAGATCCACAGGGCTAAGTCGTCTGCAAAGGAGGCATTGTGAGTTCTTCTTTAAATATTTTCTGATATGTCATTAATATATGCAAGAAACATATTTCAAACTCCAGCATTAGCAAACAATATATCACCAAAGATTCTCCAAATTCTAGACTCCAGCAAAAATTTGATAACAATACAAATTCCAGACTCAACATCAGGAAACATATTCCTACAATACACCAACAAATGTTTCCAAATTCCAGATGCCAAAAGAAGAAACATTATTTAAATGCTAGACTCCAAATCAGCAAACATACACTACAATACACCAGCAAGCACATTGAAAATTCCAGACTCCAACATTAGCACACGTTAATAATCACCAAATGTATTCAAAATTGGATTCCTACATTAAAAAGGATCATGTCTCACTCTGAAACTTCAACAGCCTGTCTAGAACCATGCCTCAACTCTGAAACTTCAACAGCCTGTCTAGAACCATGCCTCAACTCTGAAACTTCAATAGCCCATCTAGAACCATGCCTCAACTCTGAAACTTCAACAGCCTGTCTAGAACCATGCCTCAACTCTGAAACTTCAACAGCCCATCTAGAACCATGCCTCAACTCTGAAACTTCAACAGCCTGTCTAGAACCATGCTCCAACTTGGAAACTTCAACAGCCTGTCTAGAACCATGCCTCAACTCTGAAACTTCAACAGCCTGTCTAGAACCATGCTCCAACTTGGAAACTTCAACAGCCTGTCTAGAACCATGCCTCAACTCTGAAACTTCAACAGCCTGTCTAGAACCATGCTCCAACTTGGAAACTTCAACAGCCTGTCTAGAACCATGCCTCAACTCTGAAACTTCAACAGCCTGTCTAGAACCATGCCTCAACTCTGAAACTTCAACAGCCTGTCTAGAACCATGCCTCAACTCTGAAACTTCAACAGCCCATCTAGAACCATGCCTCAACTCTGAAACTTCAACAGCCCTTCTAGAACCATACCCTAACTTGGAAACTTCAACAGCCTGTCTAGAACCATGCCTCAACTCTGAAACTTCAACAGCCTGTCTAGAACCATGCCTCAACTCTGAAACTTCAACAGCCTGTCTAGAACCATGCCTCAACTTGGAAACTTCAACAGCACATCTAGAAATATGTCCCAAATCTAATGAATATTTTCTGCACAAAATTCAGCCAGAACAACGCTCATCAAAGCTGGCTGTGATAGGTTCAAACAGACATACTATAACAACCAGCACTGATGGTGTTGATCTAACCACCAATGACAAAATCAAAATGACAAACTTCAATAATGCCACACACCAACAGCCAGTTTACAGGAACAAGCAGCTTTCCATTTCCTTGTGAATGTATTTTGTTTATTAGTACAAAAGACAGAGTAGTAAGGTGACATCCAATAAACCATCTCACTACCCATGTCTTTCACACCAAACACAAAAATCACTGCCCATGTCTCATCACTTTCTGGTGCGCTAGCAGAGTGCCATGACACATTAGAAGTACAAATAACTGGATGAAACAGACATTTGTAAACAACAAACTAACTACTCCCTTCAACTAAAGAAAGCATCAGTCACACGCTAATACAATTTTCATCAACTATCGTCTTCTACTTTCATATCTTATGTGTAAAGCCAAAGTTCTCTGCACTCGCCATCTTTTTATCTTCTTTAAGATTTTGTACAGAAATTCTCTGTTCTCACCATCTGTATCTCCTATAAGATTTTGTACCTTACGTTGTCAAACCAAAATTCTCTGTGCTCACCATCTGCTCTCCAGTCTTCTGTTGTCAAAGTTCTCAGAATTTACCATCTCTTATCTATCCTCTATAAGATTTTGTACTTTATGTCAAACTAAAGTTCTCTGAATTCACTAACTTGCCATACCAGGTTCGACCTGTTGAGGAATAAACAAAAAATATCTTATTTGCTGCCTTCTACTCTATAGTCATATTACTTTAGTCTTAGTGTATGACAAGTATTTAGCTGGTATAATAACATAACTACTATATGTATTTTCTGAGGGGTGTGGGTATCTGTAACGAGACACTGAGGGGTATGGGTATCTGTAACGAGACACTGAGGGGTGTGGGTATCTGTAACGAGACACTGAGGGGTGTGGGTATCTGTAACAAGACAAGAACAGGGCTACTGTTTGTCAGACATGTCATAAGAATTAATACGAGACTGGCAAAATCACCATACACATTTCTATAGACCATAGTTACAAGAGCATAGGGAAATGTGTGGTAGACTTCCTGTTCAAAGGTCAGTGGTAGACTTCCTGCCCAAAGGTCAGTTGTAGTGGTGACCCCAAAGGTCAGTGGTAGACTTGCAAGGATGACCAAAAGCCACCTGGCAGAGAACTGTGGAAGCAGACGCTAAGTATGAACCAGAGCTGGAGCACCACATGAAGGATGGCTGTCGACTGAGCAAGATGGAGACTTGCTGCCCTACAAGATGCCACTAGGCATGATGGTCACTGATTGCTTTGTCAGTCAGCAACCAAGGACCAAAGAAGAAGATAAAACTATTTTCAAGCTTACAAAAATAAAAATTTCCATTTCACAATTTAAAAAAAAAAAACCTACCCAGGAAAGACAAGCATAATTACTTCATGTCATTAACAAGTAATATTCTTGTGCACTAAACATTTGAGAACTCTTCAGTGTTACTAAAATAGCATCCATTAATGAAATTCTGCATGATCACTCTGCTACAAATGTGTTCGTGTAAGATAGGGAGGGGAGGGTACATCAATGATGACACTTTGTGCGATATGTAATTTAAAACAGAATAAACAGCACTCATCAGTGCTATGTCCTGGTGACTATGCGACCGACCCTGCAAGCCGACAGTTGATATTATGTTGCTCATAATATAAAAAAATGAAAATTAAGAAGATGGACATAATCAGGTTTTGATACGGAAGTCCTTGTCATGGAATTGCCTCCCCTACTTTGCAGTAGTGGTCCAACAGTGGCCAAAACTCAAGAGTATCAAATATGGGTCTTCAAAGGTGTCTACCATTGCACAAGATTACGCTTGTAGATAGAAGGATAATGATGCTTCTATCTCAAAGGAGTTTTCATAAGATATTTCAGAAGTCAAGAACAATGCTGCATTTGGGCAGGGCAATTGTTAACTTATATGATCCGCCGCCTTTTATGAAGAATTAAGCAATTATTAATTTCAGCTCGTTCAAGCCCCCACCCTGATTTACTCAATGGAATTATTATACATGTATAGATCTGTTTAGAGTGTATTTGGTAAATTGGCTAAGACAAACATGCAGTTACATTCAAAATGACTAAACCAACATTAAATTTGTATGTTTACAAATAACATTTAATAATCAACTAAGTTTAACAGTTTAAAAAATTTGAATAATCTTTAACAGAAAATACTCATCATCGAGCGATGTTAAGTGTTTTATGAAATAAAGTCACATGGCAGCTTTTAGTTTTGACTTAGCTGCAAATGGTAGTTTCTTCTCCCGCTGGGTTTTTGGGTTCTGTGCAGACAGGTCACTGGAGTTCTCGAGTCTTTGGTCAAGATTAAAGATGCAGCACGTTCCAAGTAAAATCAGGGAGTAACTGCTAAGCTGGGCCCATGTCTCTAAGACCCTCTGATGATGGTGTCTAGTTCTACATCAGTCCACTTCTACCTTCACTTTGTTCCAGAGATTAGTACACTCACTGGTACCACCAAACCAATCTTGGCTCACAGACTGCTTGCTCAGAGGAATAAAGGCACCGTAATAGGCCTCTCACACGTGTTCTTAGGGGTCGTTATTTTAACAATGAATTCCCACTTTGACTCTGTGCTTTAGATTCCTCAGATTCCTGGTGTCCTTGTTAAATGGTAAAGAGTTTATTCTGGGCTCTGCTGAAGTCCTCAAAATTGCTCAAACAATAGTCCGGTTCCGATATAAGAATCTTGATCCTAGGCTCTGGCAAGGTCTGGTTGTCGTCTTGGCAAGTGATTCTCAGTGAACTAGACTTGCAAAAAGTGTCAGAATATTCACTGTCTTCCGCCGCATTTGTTTGTTACGATGCTAAGCAGGGCTCCAATCATTTCAAACATGCGTGTTTTGTGGGGTAATTTCAAATATTTCCACATATGAAACATTCTGCGCGTAATGCAGAGGTCATATATGGTGGTAAAACATCTGATTGCATTCTCTGCAATGAGAGTAAGATGTAACTTTCCTCTGAAACAGGTGGACCGTAAATGATTATGTCATTCACATCTGTCCAAAATGTGTTGCCCAGACGAGTAATCTCTATATCCCTCGCTTGTGCAAACAAAACTAAATGCGAAACTGACCAGGCCAGTATGGGTTTTTACCTGCGTTAATCTCCGCAACAAAAAAACAACTTGGCGGAGGACTGTGGAGGCTGAGATGCAAAGAATGAACAAGAGTTGGGGCACTGTACAAAGGATGGCCACCAACCGAGCAAAGTGGAATCAATGTGTTGTTGCCCTACAAGAAGCCACCAGGCGTAATGGCCATTGACTGCTTTGACGGTCGGCGGCTAAGGATCAAAGAAGAAGAAGAATCTCCGCAAAGCTGTGACGCGCCAAGTCCATGTGATGAATTATCACGCAATAAAAGGAGTGTCAGAATGTTTTGACAATATCAAATATCTGCTCGATACGAGCAGAAAGAAATGTGTCGACCCGGAAATTCCAGGTAATCAGTACGTACAACAATTGAAAATGAGTACTGCCGTAGTGGAGAAGAGATCAAGAAGAAGTTGCCCCAATCCATCCTGTGACAGCCCTAAAGAACAATGGCCAACTTGGGAAAAAATGTTTGTGAAGGTAAAAAACCACAGCTGTCTGACTTCATGAAGACTGGGTGATCACGGTTTATCAGTTTGTGTGAATGTGAAACACAAGATTGAAAAAATTGCTACTATTAAAACTTCATGTTTTTTGTTACGGCACAGTATTAGGACTTGGTGGCAAGGACAAAATAAAACAATAAATGTTTTGATTTGGAGTGCTGTAAATATGGGTAGCATTCTGTCACAGAGTGCTCGAAGATTTCGTCTAGATTATTTTAAAATTCCTTACTTTTCTTTTCCTTCACATTTTGTCTGTTTTCTCTACGGAAATATTTGCACCTGCGATCGTTTCTTTAGCTGTTTTTCAAGTCTTCACTAATAGTCCTGTCATACTATCCAAATTCTATCTTCTTCAACAAAGGCACTTAAAATCATTTCTTTAAGGACGTCTATACGATTTATTCGCTTAGTCGAAACGACAGTGGTTCTCAGAGTATCATATTTCCGTGTTCAGTGGTCAACTGAAAACCGCCACGATAAATCTTGGTACGTGCCTGAGCAAGAGACGGGAAATAATTAACTCTTGGCGTGGGAACAGAAATGTTTTAACTTCATGCAAACGAATGCTGAGTTTTAAGATCACTTGCTGATTTAACCGTTGGAAGACAACGCACGCTTATAGAAGAGAAGCCTCAAAATACCTTATACCTACAAGTATATGTGATTGAGAGTAAACGCTACTAAAGTTCTATTTCTTAAGCTGTGGATAAAGTCCTGAGCGGTAAGCAAACTCTCAGTATTCGCTTAATTAGCTAACTCTAATATCAAGGGATTAGTTAATGGATGTAAAGTGTGAAATACTTAATATTGTGGTTTTATTTCTTTACATTAGAATGATAGCTATTTTGCATTTATGTATTTTGAATGTTATTGATGCATTATACTGATGTAAGTACTGGCTGATATCTGAAAGTACTACATTCTAATGATTTTGAGAAAGCTGTTGTGAACGAGAGAAGAACCATGTTGTTCAAGGAACGAGTGAATGAAATAGCATTCCTCCAATGCCGTCACGCATGAACGCACACGGCCAGGCCAGGCGTCTGCTTATAACAAAGGTTGACCTGACTGAACTGACCTGATTGTGAGACTACCGCTAGACAGGAATTTGTAAACAAACGGACAGGCGCTTTTAAGGAAGACTGACTGTTACGGTTTCAGGTAAATATATTATTAGGCACCATTCTGAGACGAAATGTCCAGAGTGGCTGTAGTTAATATATCTGTTAAAAAAAACAGAAGATTGATTGCCTGTATTGTCTTCCACGGCCCAGTTGCAGAATCCTAGCCAGTTTCTGGATTTTGATTGCTGTAAATTGTTGCGAATAAACCGCCTAGTTGCTCTATGCTACGGAGAGAACTAGTGCTTACGTCTCAAACCCTCTAGCGGTGATCACAAGTCAGCAACCCTGAGCAGTCTACAGCATTTAAGCAGTCAACACCTCGTCAGCCCCTGAACATCATAACGCAACTTCACAACCAGGTTAACAGAAAGCCTAGTCATCTCTTGGACTGTTGCTCAACTGAATCAAATTCTCCAGTTGGTAATCCCTACCTACTGTGACGCCCAGGAGAAGTCCAAGCAGATAAGTCTACGTAAAACCCATACCAAAATCAGAATTCACTTTTCCAAGAAATAGCCGTAGGAATAAACTTTCGTCAGTGAGGAAAATAGCCTCTTATTCTTATCTGAACCAAAGACACTGACAGTTCTAAATTTCCTAGTATTTCTTGTCAAAGTACATGTCAACATTGATTTTATATTTCTACTGTAATTAAAGTAATTATGTACATTCTGTGACTCACCATCATTCTGAGTTTGACTTAGTAGATTGTATGTTCTGTTCAGAAAAACATTCTCAACCCTCTTTGTATTATTTGTTACTACTAGTTCATCTTCAAAAAAGATTTGAGTAAGAAAGAGTTAGTCGTCGCCAGAAAAATACAAGAGTTGGTAGTCTAAAAGGTGAGAGAATCACTGACACCAACCTAAGCCCTTCTGTTAACTCTTTCCCTCAACACTAGCTCACCTCTGTGAAAACTAGTGTATAAAGGTCTATGTGCTTTCTACACATCTTCCTTACTTATATCATCACTATAAAAGTAAAACTCTTTATGCGACAATTGGGTTCTCATTCTCCAACAATTGGAGTGTTCCATCAACAATATATGGGACACATTCCTAGACTGCTTATGAGTTAGGGAAGGCAAAAAGCAGTGAGGAAGAAAACCAGTTACCCAACCTCATAATCCTAGAAGTCTCTAACACTCCCTCCCTCCCCCTATTGCAGTATGTGCCTTGGGACTGCCCCCTCTCTTTTTTTTTAAACAGTTAAGAAACAAAGACATCAAAATACCTTGTATCATACTACATCTTGAGAAGACAAAACTCCTCAAATAAAATATGGATCAACAGGACAACTAAATATAAGCATATGCTCCTTGCTATGACAGAAATTGTGAAAATGAAAGAAGTAGAGCGTTTGAAAAACTAATATACAATACAAAGCTGACAAACTGGTCACAATGGGAGGTTTCATTGGAAGAACAGGCAGAAGTCTCTAACAGTTGGAAGCTTATATATTCTCTCTATCATTAATGACAAAATCACCGACTTAGTCATTCCTTTTCTACCATGAGGTGTAGAAGTTTGCCAGAGTCGGAGAGAAATTCTCTATCGGAGGTCTTCCTCCTGGCTTGGTTCCAATCTAGTCCTCGGGTTCTTTAGAGATTGTCTAATGTTACCTTTCCAGCGAACTTGGAGTCATCCCGGAGGTCTGGATCCCTGGCTCTTGGTTACCCACATTTCTCCCATTCTGCAGACATGACTGAACCATCGTAATTGGGACTGTTCCACTTGGGTCTCCAGGGGATGGGCTTTGAGGCCATGATATATCATCTGGCTGCGTATAATGTCTCTTCTTGCTTCTTCAGCCACCTACCTCAGATACTTAATTTCTGAGGTTTGGTGCTGTAGTCATTGCACATGACTCGCATCCATAAGTCAAGACTGGGACATGGGTTGAGCAGCACATGGCCATCTTAGTTTTCTTGCCAATTTTTCTCTGGCCTATTTATGGCCTCAAAAAGTCTACCAGCCAATATGGCTGCGTTCGATGATCCGTTCCGCCCACAAGAACTGAGAATGGCACTACGGAAACTGGCCAAAAATAAAGCTCCAGGACCAGATAAAATTAAAAATGAGATGATTTGTCAGCTAGGGCCAAAGGCAAAAGAGACACTTCTGTGGTTCATCAATAGAACGTGGAACGAGGGACAGCTACCATCAGCATGGCTGACAGCAACCATCTTGCCTATATTGAAGAAAGGGAAACCACCGGGAACACCAAGAAGCTATAGGCCCATATCCCTCACTTCATGCTTAGGCAAGCTGGTCGAGAGAATGGTAAACAACAGACTATACTGGTGGTTGGAAAGCTGGAACCTTCTGGACAACAACCAGGCAGGCTTCAGACGTAAGTGTCGCACAGATGACCCCCTCTTCAGGTTCACACAGAATGTGATGGATGGTTTTCAAGAGGGAAAAAGCACAATAGCTGTGTTCATCGACCTTGAGCAAGCCTACGACAGAGTTTGGAGAAAGGGACTTTTGCTAAAGATGAGACGAATGGGAATAGGAGGGAAAATGATTAGATGGATACAGGCCTTCCTAACAAATAGAACCATAGCTACCAACTATGCTGGTGCAATTTCACGGAAAAGAACGCTGGAAGAAGGACTGCCTCAAGGCTCTCCTTTAAGCTGCACCCTTTTCCTCATCTTTATTAATGACCTTGCCAAACATCTGAATGTGTCGAAGGCGCTGTTTGCTGATGACCTTGCCATCTGGACTACTGATAAATATCCCATTCTGGCAAAAGCCAAGATCAACATAGCTCTCCTTACAATGTCAGTATATTGTGAACTGTGGAAACTAAAAATCAATACGCAGAAAACTGTATACACTACTTTCTCGCGCAGCCACAAAATAGCAAAAAGACCTATCAACATCAAACTGAGTGGGAAACGCTAACAAAAGAGGAGCACCCAGTCTATCTAGGAGTAAAACTGGACAGACAATTGAAACTAGATGGACACATCTACAACCTCAGGGAAAAAGCATGTAAGCGTCTAAACCTCATCAAACGGCTAGCTAGTACAAATTGGGGAGAGGATAAACTAACACTTCGTCAACTATATCTCGGCTATGTGAGATCAGTGATAGACTATAACCTCCCCCTCCAGACCATTGTGAGTACTAATACCATCTCATCTCTGGACCGTGTGCAGAACCAAGCTCTCAGGTTAATTTGTGGAGGGATGAGATCAACACCCACAGCCGTATGCGAGATAGATGCCAATATAGAGCCACTGGATATTAGGCGTAAAAGAGCACTGACTGAAGCTGTAGAGAGATACAGGAGACAAGAGAAAGACCACCCAAACAAAGTACTTATTGACACTTGGAA
The DNA here is from genome assembly GCA_024509875.1 of Oreohelix idahoensis. Lineage (NCBI taxonomy): Eukaryota > Metazoa > Mollusca > Gastropoda > Stylommatophora > Oreohelicidae > Oreohelix > Oreohelix idahoensis. The sequence goes on along the minus strand of JAMPIV010010862.1, from coordinate 122,119 downwards.
ACAAACGAAGACTGAAACAACTATCTCTCCTGGACATAGCCAAAGAGGAAAATGATAAACACCATCTCCCGCAAGAGAGAGAATTGGAAAACAAATACTTTGGACCACCCCCTTGGGGAAAACTTCCCTCAACCAACTGTCAAAACACAACTGATACATAAAACGGCCAACAAGGAAACACTACCCACAGTCTTGAGGACGTGTGCCTTGGAGACCATAAACAGCTACCAACGTCAGCAATCCAGGCCTACACAGATGGTTCTGCTTTCAAGAATACCTCTTTTTGCAGGATATGGCATCTGCATATGGTACCTGGATGGATCCTCTTATGAGTTCTGTGACTCCTGTGGTGAGAATTGTTCAAATTATGAAGCGGAGGCTGAGGCCATCAAGACAGCCATTGAATTACTACACCAACAGTTTGACCTTATGGAACGAAAGCCATCAGATATAGTGATTTTCAGTGACTCCATGTCTGTTCTGGAAGCACTTAGACTCTTCTTCTTCTTCTTGCGATCGCATCTTTGATGATTACACCGTCAGACGAGTTCTCATGATGAATTCGACTGTTGTTTGAAGTTCCTCTTTAACTCCATATAGCTTTGAGTTTAGTGTTGAGTCATTGGGCCAGTATATCTTTCTTAACTGGTCATACAGAGGACAGTCCTGTAGAACATGCTCAGCAGTTTGTTCGTTTAATCCACATGTGCACAGTGGTGAAGCAGACAATCGTAGCTTGTGCATGTGTTTATTCAGTTTGTTATGCCCTGTCCTGAGTCGAAAAATAGTTGTCTGTCCCTGCCGGTCGAGAGTGTGATAGTCGTCTTTGGGTTGGTTCTGTTCTCTTCTGATAGTCTGGATAGCTCTCTTTTTCTCAAAGTATGACTTAGACTCCATATGAAAACAAAGACATTTTTCTTATAGGAAAAGCGGTTCATAACTTGATCACAGCCTACTCCATCAGTGTAACTCTACAGTGGATCCCTGGACACAGTGATCTAACTGGAAATGAGACAGCTGATAGACTTGCTAAAACAGGAGCCTCTAAACAACAAAAGGACAGACCCTGCAGCATGAGAACAGTCAAACAGATTCGCAGAAACAACACAAGAGAAATCTGACTGAACAGATGGGCGAACGGGCCGACTGGCCGAAATGTCTTTAATGAAATGACCTGCCCAAAAGACAACGACAACATAAACAGACTCAGCAGGAGAAATCAAAGTCTTATCTTTCAGTTCCGAACAGGACACACCAGAGTCAATAGCCATCTAAACCGTATCAACCCTCAGCACCTACCCATGTGTAGACACTGCTCTCATCCCTATGAAACAAGCAGACACCTCCTCATGGAGTGTCCATCACTCGCAAATGCCAGGAAAAAACTTTTAGACACCTCTGACAGTCACCAACTCACTATATGGAACGTTAAAACAACTGCAGAAAACCTGCACTTTTTTAAGAATGGCATTGGGCTGCCAAGAGTAGATATGCTCAGCAGCATGGGATATCGACAACAACAACGCAATGGAGGGATAATAAAACAGTTTCTATCATGTCTAATTTTATGACAGCTAATGGATATTCAGAAGCCACTAGAAGAACAAAAGTCAATGGGGAATTTAGAGAGTTAAAAGTTAAGCAGCCTAATGTAGTGAAACAATATAATACTTATATGGGTGTGGTAGATAAAAGTGACCAATTAATTAATAAATATAATGTTCTTAGGAAAACAAACAAATCTTGGAAAACCTTGCTCTGCCATTTTCTTGACATTGCCAGGGTTAACAGCTATATAATTTTTCAAGAGTGGAGAAAGGATCATCCTGATGTTGAAGAACTAGATAGACCGAATCGTTACCTTCAAATAGATTTTACGGAGGAACTTATTAGGGAGCTGGTTGGACTATAAAAACATCAGAATATTCCTTCTGCACATAATGCCATCACATACCTAGGAAGCATAGTAACACCAGACGGTGGGGCAGGCAAAGACATCAACATCAGAATGAATAAGGCAAGAACAGTCTTCTTTAGCCTAAATAACATCTGGAAGTCCTCCCAATACAGCACAAGCACAAAATTAAGATTATACCAGAGTTGCGTGCTTTCTGTGCTTCTCTATGGTGCGGAATGCTGGAGAGTCACAGAGAAGGAAATGTCAAAATTGTCCTCTTTTCACACAACATGGCTAAGAAAAATTCACCGCATCTTTTGGCCGAATACCATCACCAACCAAGATCTGCTTACTCGTAGCAAGCAAGAGGACATGCACACCATCATAGCTGGCAGACGCTGGAGCTGGGTTGGTCATGTCCTCAGAAGAGACCCCGATGCCATCACAAGAACAGCTATGCTTTGGACCCCTGAAGGAAAGCGAAAGAGAGGCCGACCAAAAACAACTTGGCGGAGGACTGTGGAGGCTGAGATGCAAAGAATGAACCAGAGTTGGGGCACTGTACGAAGGATGGCCACCGACCGTGCAAAGTGGAATCAATTTGTTGTTGCCCTACAAGACGCCACTAGGCGTGATGGCCACTGACTGCTTTGACGGTCGGTGGTTAAGGATCGAAGAAGAAGACATAATGCCATAAAAAACTAAAATCAGCACCTCACACTCAATAGTACCAGAACATACTGCTACAAGCAAAAATTGTAAACGTTGAGCAACTCAAGGTATTGAAAGAAGAAAAGTTAGTTGCTTATCCTTTACAGGACGTGGCAATCAACCCCAGCTTTTATTGGCTGTTTGTGATTTTTCTAGGCAATTTTTTTATTCAGTAGTTTGCCATTGCTTTCTGAACGGTACGGTGCTTATACCATTGTTAAAAATCCACACAAAGCGATCTACCAAACCGCCTGCAGGGGGTTTCGAACCAGGTATATCTGGATTATGAAACTGCGTTCATATCCATTAGGCCACAGACGCCAACAGAAGAAGAACACAATCAAAATGTAGTGGATGCAACACCATTCATTGTTTCATCAAAAACAGAAACTGCCTATTTGAATACCATAAGTCCTAAAACAATTTTTGTTTCTTGATTCAGTTAATATGACTTACTTGTTGATGTCCCTTTTTCCCCCACAAATCTCAGTTTACTTTTTAAAATTATACATTTCCACTTATTGCCCCATTCTGGGTGCCAATTTTAATTAGCTTTCAATTTTTTTATTTACTGTCAGAATCTCGTAAGTTTTGTTTTAAATTGTTACAAACTTGGATAATCTTTTAAATAAATGTCAATTTGTTGTATTTTAATTACATAGATTTTTTTTCATTCTTTACTATCTTGGTTTATGTACATTTTTGTTTCAGATTATGCAATCATTTTGACCTTGGATAATTACATTGTAAAAAATGATTGCTATAAATGCCACAGATACACAGTTTATTAACTTTCAAACATATCTATGTATAATGTACATTAGTTTCATACATTTTTCAAGATTTTAAGTGTTATTTTGTGGCGTCATCATAATCGTGTTCAAATGTTCTGTTGTTCCCCTTTTCTACCTAACACATTAATTATTTTTTTTATTAATGAATTTATGATAATATTTGTCTGATTTTTACAAACCATATACAAAACTGAAAGTACTTTTAAATAAAAGCCACTGTTTGTACATCTTGCATTTGCTAGTTTTTTTTTCCTTCTTTGAATATTTCAGTGTATGTAAATTTTTGTTATTTTTCATGCATCAAATTCGGAAATTAATTTGTTGCTACTCAACAAAGTTAAAAGAAATCTCAAAATAACTACTACTGTACTAAAGTCCATTCATTTCCAAACACACTGATATATAATGAGTAGGCCTATATGTTTAACATATTTAAAAATATTCTTGTTTTTACAAAATGTCACCTGAGACCTACTCAAAAAACCTTCAAAAGTCAAGAATTGAATGGAGTCAGAATTCAATATTAGTTGATCAGAACTTGCTGTGTAAGCAGTTAGACTGTGCTGCCACAAAGATATGCACACCATCATTGCAGGCAGACGCTGGAACTGGGTTGGCCATGTCCTCAGAAGAGACCCTAACACCATCACAAGAACTGCTATGCTATGGACCCCAGAAGGATGGTGAAAGAGGCAGACCAAAGACCACCTGGCGGAGAACTGTGGAGGCTGAGATGCAAAGCATAAACCAGAGTTGGGGTTCTGCACGAAGGATGGCCACTGACCGAGCAAAGTGGGGATAGTTTGTAGCTGCCTTACAAGCCACTAGGTGTGATGGCCACTAACTGCTGTGTAAGTCAGGGGCTAAGAACCCAAGAAGAAATGTAGCCGCTTCTACCCAGTAAAATTCATATTTGAATAAAATATAGCCTACTTTTGTAAGTTTGAACACCTGATGTAAAGCTCATCTAATGTAAAGCTCACATGGACATAAAGCTCACATAGATGTTGGTTATTACTAGAGCTGTGTTTAATACAAAAGGCATGCTGACCCAGTTTCTTGAAGAAACGCATGGATTTAATCAGCACATCATCACTTACCATCCAATGCCATGTCTTTAAATATGAAACACGATCTATATTTGCAGCTCATTATTTCCCTTACTTTAATGGAGTTACACCCACCTTGTTATAGACCTACACTGTATTAGTTAGCCTAGGCCTATATAAAATCAGATTAAATAGCCTATAGGACCACCAAGAAATAGAGCTTCAAAGTTTACGGTATGAGTGGAACATAGATTCTGAGTGTCAAATATATGAAGCAATACAAATAGGGCCTATATAATACGATTTATATCTTAAATAAAAGTGGTTAAAAATATTTAGGGCTATTTGCATAGGCTATTCATTAACTTTAGGCTATATAAAAAGTTTTCAGTCTTTGAACGTCATTTTTTTTGGTCCAGTTAATTTTTAGTTTATTAAACTCTACTGCTTTCAAATAAACGTAAGCCTATCCTTAGGCCCTATTTCTTCAGGGATCTGTACCGGCCCCAAAATTACTTTCTGGAGGACTACTTCTCTGCTGCTCACTCACCATCTTGTGTATCCTGTCATAAAGGCCTAGCCTATATAGTAACCTTATATATATTCTGCTATCCTCCGCTGTTGATGTATAGCCTAGCAAAAATATTTCTAACGCAATACGTTCAAAAGTAAGGATATTATATTTAAAAAGCAAATAAAGCATTTGTCTACAAAATTAGGCCTAGGCTACCCATATTTGAGATTTCCGGAAAAGTGTGCTTACAATACACATGGTTGAATTTTTAAAAATTTAAATGATAAAGCATGATGCGACTACTATTATTGTATCCCATGGTCCAGATACCGAAAAATCAACTGCCAAAACGAATGTGTACTGTTGCTTGGCACAGAGACAGAAGCTCCAAGACAAATAACTGTCGCAATTAAAGCATCTAGGCTACTGACCGACATTTGTTTGTTTCATCCGGCGCTCTGGAGATGACAATGTGACTTGTCTAGATTTACGTCTTATCAAATATTTTCTAAATAAATATTTCTACATTTAAATCTGTGACAGCGCGATAATACAAAGAAACGTAAACGGCTCGACTGCTGGCCTTCTGGTCGGGAACAACGTCTCTCCCACGCTTTCGTATCATGTTCCTAACTGTAAACTCTAAGTCATGCATTACTCACAACTATATTAATTAATAAACGTGTTATTTATTTGTGCTAGTTTACAATAAGCGTAATTTTAAAATTACAATAAACAACGAGAAACATAAAGCGAAAACATTAAAGACATAACGCTGTACCTTCCTGAAGCCACCGACATCTTTGTTGAAACATCACCGATGGCGGGAAAAGGAAAAGCGGGCCAAGTTGAAAAGGTCATGAAAGCTTCTGGTCACATGACCTCACCCTATCAGCATGGAGAACAGTGTCTCTACGAACGCGAGCCGCTTACAAAACTGTGCCTAGCTTCCTTAATTTTCGTCACCTTAAAAGAATTTCACCAACCAGTTGGATGTACATAAAACCACCGTGAAAACGGTCTGACAATCGCTCACAACAGCACGTTAAGTCTTTCATTGTCAGATGCGACAATTTTTTTTTAAACCCACGTAATTATTACATATTTAAAACCTTACAAATATTGTAATTTGTCTCTACATTTATATGTGAGTATGTCAAATCTCCATTATCGAAAAAATATTGTGTACTGTTTCTTCTTCTTCAAGTATCATGCCCAGTGGCGTAGGCGATCATGTCTCTCCACAACTTTCTGTCTTTAGTACAGTTTATCAATTCTGCTGTTGACGTCTTTCCGTGCCACGATGTCAAACTGTCCAGTATTTGCTTTCTTTGTCTTCCCCTATCTCTTTTTCCTTCAATTTTGCCTGCTGTTATGATATATTCCAGCTTTCATCTTCTTTTCTTCTTTGATCCTTAGCCATCGTCCGTCAAAGCAGTCAGTGGCCATCACGCCTAGTGGCGTCTTGTAGGGCAACAACAAAATGATTCCACTTTACTCGGTCGGTGGCCATCCTTCGTACGGTGCATAACATGCCCAAAACAGTGGATTGCTTCTTTCTAAGGTAGGAACATATGGTTTGAGAATAGTGATTCGGGGAACAAGAACAACGGGGTAAAAGGTCATCTTTGAAACATGACCGATGGTAGCCTTTTTGTCATTGACATTCCAAATGTTTCACAAGGCCGGTGATTGTCAACTTTGTTTAATGGGTGTGGAAATGACCACATCTCGCCACGCAATAAACGTTTTTTACTCACACGCTAGATCAAAAAGAGATAAGAACTAAATGAAGAATACATTGTGCACAGCAGCGGAGTAAAAAGTTAAAAAATGATTTCATCGGCAGTTCTTGGAATCGATGTTGTTTCTTGTTGATCTGTATTAGAAGGGCGTCAATTGTGTGCATCTTTCAGGATTACTGTAAAAAAATTTACGTCTGTGTGTGTACCGTATTTTTCCTTAATAATTAATAAATTACAGATTAATTAGTACCAAATTCAATGCATATGTTCGGACAAGTTCGGGGTGTGGGCCGGTGGGGGTGTCTCCTGAACAAAGACAGAACGGTTCACTGCCGCCTTAACCGTGTCGTAAGAGGCAAAATTTGTATCGACGTGCACGGGAATGCAGCCTGATCTTGTAAAACAAAGTCTGACAGAAACCACCAAGGGAAGTAAGCTGGCGTAGACTTCCTGCAAGGTGACCAACTGCAGAAGTATTCCCGTGGTCATTAAACAAAGCCAATATGTTTTCTATGTTAGCTGCCTTAGCTTGTCATGAAGCACGCATGTCAGTTATTTTATTACTTTAAAACTCTCACAGAGCACAGCTATTAAATTTACTTTCTTAATTCATTTGACAGGAGGTGGTGTCCCTAAGATGACTTTAAAAGTATGCTTCAATATAATTTACACTTTAAAAGTGTTACAGCGAGTTTTTGCGAGGATTTGTTTTTTTCCTTGGGGCATTTTCTTTCTTTTGACGAGACATGCTTCTTTTAACCACAAACAGAAGTATTTCGGTTATAGCTGCGGAAACTACCAGTCAAAAGTAATCTAACTCTACGGGTGAACTATTGTTGCCATGTACTAACTTAGAAGGCTAGCGTTCGTCACGAGTCCTTGATATGGTAGTAATTCGTCCATTAAGTCATATGCTAATTAACTACCCTAGTGTGCAGATGGTCAAGAACATATGCGCCTAACATAGGGTTCCCATTCGTCCCGTTTTTCCCGGGACAGTCCCGTTTTTTAAATAAAATGTCCCGGTGTCCCGAATTTATTCCAAATGTCCCGCTTTTTAATGGTCCTTCCTGAAAAAAAAAAAAGCTTTGGGTAACGGATTTTATTCCGTGTTTTAGTAGTGTTACTTTATCAATTTCCGGTTACAGTGGACCCTCGGTTTGAATCTCGAACAAAAATTCGAAAGTCGACCAAAACAGTGTTCAGTGAGCATCTACCAAATGATTTAATGCGTATTAGCATTATTATGCAGTATTTTTATCGTTTTTCATCCGCATAATGCCGAAACGTAAGTGCAGTATAAATGATAACATTACAAGAGAATTTCCCTTCATTAAAGGTGTAGATGAAAATGTGGAATGTACTTTATGCAGCTCTAAATTTTGCATTTCACATGGTGGTCGGTCAGACGTAGTCAACCACGTGAAAATGAAAAAACATAAAGGTGCTGTTGAAAGTAAGGCTTCCAACAGCAGTATAAGTCATTTCTTAAATGCGAAAACCCAGAGTGAAAAGGAAATGGAAAAACAGTTATCATTGGCAGCACAAGAAGCAACCTTCGCTTATCACACGGCGGTGCATAACCACAGTTTTAAGTCCATGGACTGTACAATGGGCTAATCACCTGTTTGTCAAACACTTTGATTACATGTTTTGCCCAGGAGCCTTGTGCTCTTTGGGTCACCTCTACACTCTGTTTACGGGGTAGAAGAGGTTCCGATTAAGAAAGAAAGAAAGGACTGCACAACAGCCATCGTGAAAAAACTTTTCAACGATAAAGTGAAAGTTGTGTTAGTTAATGTGTGTATTTTTATACCAGTATCTTATTTTAAGTGCAACATATAATATACAATAGATTTATTTGTGCTTTACCTTAATTTTTAACATGTCCCTCTCTCCACATGTAAGCCTACCTTGCCGTGGTTGGAGAGCTTGAGCGCCTCAATGATCCCGGGAGCTATGCCGGCGGGAGTTTTACTCCTGGCAGGGTCACCCAAGCCGGACAGGTCCTGGGTGAGGGGCCAGACTAAATGGGCTGAGGAGTGGGTGGAACCCTATAGGTGTAGATGCAGAACCCACCGGCGAGTGGTACATGCTCTGGTCTGCACCAATCCACCCCCACTTCATGGGTTAAATGCTTTCTTGCCTCATTCTTCACTGTTTGTCGTCTATCACGCCCATGGCGACCGTTGCCTCAATTGGCTGTGTGTGGTGTACCCGGAAACGGGGCCTCCCAGTACTGAGGCAAAGTTAAGTCCCCGATGTCACTTATCGGTGCAGAATTGAGAGAGATGGCTGAGCATCACAATCCCTCCTGTGTTGCAGCATGATGAGAACCCAGCATTGCACACTGAGCTTGGGGGGATCACTTGGGCACCAGACTTAATACTGGCTCTTGACTGGATGGCCGCATGCAGGAGATTTCTACAATGGAGGGTTGGCAGGTGGTGGGTATCGGGAAGTGGCTCTGTGCAGGACGTGAGGATTCCTTGGGAGAGCCCCGAACCAGAGCACAGCATTGTGCAAGCTCTGCATAGTTGGAGAGCCCCCTGGATGACGGGGAATGCACAGTGTGCTACCCCACCTATCCCCAACTGCTAACTTAGAACCAGAAGTGGGGTCCTCTGTATGCGTGCCAGGCCAGGATAAAATGCCTGGGAAAGAGACTGGAGCTCAGAACTCCCTAACTCAAAGTTGCAGGATGGCAGAAAAGCCACGGGAAAGACAGGGCTATTTTAAAGATAACGCAACCATATTTTCACCATACGAGCTCGGACGCCGCCTCGGTAAACAAGGTCCGCGCAGAGCAGTGACACCCCCAGGCTGCTTGCGAATAGTCTACTACTGGGAACATAAACAGATTAGGGATGAGCCCACTCTCCCGTTGAACAGGTGCTAAAGTCGTAGATACTGGGCCAGAAGGCGCACCGGAAACCACAGTATCATGCAACTCGCTTTTTTTTTTTTTTTTTTCTATGGAGAGTACACCGTCAACATGTCCCTTTTTTTTTTACAAAATGTCCCGGGTTTTTTAGGTAAAAATTTGGAAATGTCCCGGTTTTTAAACAAAACATTATGGGAACCCTAGCCTAACACCATATTCCCAATATGCCTCAATGGGCGTGTAACGGGATCCTTTTAATTTGGGACCGAAGACGCAGCAAGATATATGAATGCAGTCAGCGACTCATAGCTTGACTGATTGCGTCAGGGTCAGCGAACCAGAACTGACCAAGACCCCACCACTCCACCTCCAAGTGGTGGTCCTGGAAACAGGCTGCATCACTGCAGTCTGTCCGAGAGAGTAGGCATCGAAGAGGGAAGCAAAACCGGTTTTTAAAAAATGCCGTGCGGAAGTCGGCCAAAGGGCGCAAATATCGCAGCTTCACTGTAAACGGACACAACGCAACCAACGTCCTTTTCAGGACGAACGAGGAAGAAGAATATGCTAATTTTATAGGACATACATTCGACCCGATTCTAGCGCTTTCAGAGTTCAAATATGTTGTTTTGAAATCAATGTTTGTCTGTAGACCCCCCTTGAATCTGGTCCTACATATTTCATTAGAACAATTAGAAACGCAGTGTTCCAAACAACAAAACTGACAATATATATTCACATTTTGCTTACATATCAACAGTATTTATTCTTCCCTATCGCAATAAACTGTATCAATGCACGTGGTGTGCGCGCATACAACCCGTCAAAAATTTCGCGCCAATAGTCTGGGGTCTGCCATATTTCCATCTAGCCTTGAAGATATCAAGAAACAGAAGGCTAGAAGAAAGACTCAATGGCACGTCGTGCGCCCAGACCCGAACAAACTTAATCCAGTGAGGGGAACGACCTTTAGTAACACACCGTTGAGTGTTTGTACCGCCGGTTCTTGCCTTCAGGGAAGTACCCAGTTTTTATTTTATTTAGTTTTTGTCCTATCTAGCCTTCACTTTCTTTCCTTTCCTGACGAAGGCCTTGTGGCCGTAACGTAGACTATTTTCTTTGTCTTTTGTCCTCGTAAGACGAATCACCTTTTTTCGATTTTTTTTCAAACCCATCCATCTTACCGCCGACACACTACGAACAAAGGTAGCAGTCGGCGCACTGAACCCATCAATCATTCTGAGGCCCGCAAGCTAGTGGGGACTGCCCGTTGAACTTAATGGGGTGAAGAAGTGGTGGTACGCTCGTGGTTTATAGGAGCTCGAAAAGGGAGCAAAAAATTGTTACACTGTGCCCTACCGTAATGTCGTATATAACGACTAAGGAGGGTTGGACATTGGGACGGCTACTCAACCTGTACTAACTTGAATAAAAATAATAATAAGGAATATTCTTTCAAACAGTGCCAAGGGACTAGAACAAAAGACACAGTGAGGATCACAACCTTTTTCTGAACAGAAAAAAAAACAAAGATAATGTCCATTGACAAAACAAGATGCCAACTAAAAATTACCATCAATGATGAGGAAATTGAAAATGTCACAAATTTTGAATATCTTGGCTCCATAAATAACAACAATGGAGATTGCTCAAAAGAGGTCAGAGGGAGACTGGCCATAGCAATGCAGAGGTTAAATAAAATGAAGAACCTATAGCATAACACCAGCAAATTAATAAAAGTAAAACTTCTGAGAACGTGCATCTTTCCGGTAGCAACGTAAGGATGTGAATCATGGACCATTACTCACACATTAAAGAAAAAAATGGAAGCAAAGTGTTACAGAAAAATTCTCAGAATATCTTGGACCAAGAAGAAGAAAAATATAGACATCCTACACGACCTGAACATCGAGGAAAACTGGCTCATAGTCATAAACAATATCATGTCCCGGAAACTGAAATACTTTGGCCACAGTAAACGTCATAGTGGTTTAGAAAAAGCAGTGATGGAGGGTATGGTACCTGGAAGGCGAGGCAGGGGCCGACCAAGACGACTGTGGACACAGGACATTGAAGACACCTTGAATACGACAATGGAGGAGGCGGGAAGGCTGGCTAGAGATCAGGCGGGCTGTGATGAAAGCGACGTTCTGCAAAGGACATGCTACATGATGATGATGAAAGCGGAAAATGCTTGCCATATTACGCTTGGAAAGATATCCCTACAAGATGTGGACTCATGCATATATTGTATTTTGGCAGCAATGCAGACAACGTTGGAGGAACAGACAATGGTTTTTAAAAATAAGAAAACAAAAGACAAGAATAGTTTTCGCTGAATTAGGAAACATGAAAATGAAACATAGAGAAAGTACATATGGCCGTAGCTAGTACCATTCCATTACAAACTGTGTAGCGATAACAACAACCAATGTTGCCACTGATGTATTTAACCTTGTTCAAGTTGACGTCTGAAAGTCTACGAAGCAGAAGACTTGATGACAGTAACCAACATGCGCAGACAGTCTGTTGCACACCTCGAGAAGAAGTCAATGTTTTCACGTTAGGAGAAATAAAATAAACATCGGACGACAGAGAGGCAATATGATGGCTAGTTTAACGTCATCATCATCAGTTCACTTCAGCTCGATGTCAAGCATAGGTCTTGGATAAACTCGCGCGAAGCCTCCATGTTCAATGCCATCAGTTAAAGGAATTTCCATGTCTTATCTATCCATTTACATGTCTGTCTGTCTGTCACCACTTCTCATCTTCATAAGGAGCAAAGTGTAGTAACGCTTAACGCTGAACCCTACAAGGCATATCGTAGAAGACAATATAGCAGTGATTTTAAATCGGTGTGTCACGACACACTGGTGTGCCGCGAAGGGTCCGCGTGAGTTTGGGGGGAGGTTAAACATTTTTTTTTTTAAATTGAGGAATTAAAAAAAATCGTCGAAGTAAGTTTTAGAAGTGCTGTATAATTCATAAAAGGCCAATAAGAATGAAAACAATGACAGTTTAATTTTTTAAAAAAAAGTTAATATGGTAAAATTCCAAGAACTTCCGTCCCTATTGTTCCAGATCCCAAAATGCAAAATGACTCCACAGTGTAATTTTACAACCCCACCTTTCTCCCTTGTCCAGCCTCGTGCATTGTTGGTGACCTTCCCTTGTAATGAAAGAAAACCCTTCTCCCATTCGAACATGACCGAGACAATCACTACAATGGGGGGTCAGTGTAATTCACATGTCTACAGAAAACCTCTCCGGCACTGTTGTTTGTTTTTTCTATTTCGTTTTAGTTATTTTGTTATTTCTGAATTTAGTTGGGTGTTATTTTTTAGGGCTTATTAGACATGGACAGTTGCTAATTAACATACTTTTTTTTTGATGATGATGATGAGAAAAATCCCGTTCAACCTCTGATGGGTTATAATTAGGATATATATTGTTTTCAATTCCAAATAATATGAATACAAAACGTAGTTTGAGGATGACAATGAATTAAGTGTAGCTGGCACTAGTTCTGCTAGTATAACACAGAGTACAGTTAGTGTTAGTTCTACAACTGTCGTGTGCCAGTACAATGAAAATTATTTGTCCCTCGCATTCATTTCATCTCGAGAAGAGCAGCCACATCCTAAAGTGTGTTTGTTTGTGGTGATAAACTCGTAAACCAAGCTATGGTTCTTTGGAACACACAATACATATAATGAAAGAGTAATTGGGAAATGCGGCATCGGAACAGCAAACGAAAATGGGGATAAATTAATAAGTTTCTGTAGCATTAACAACCTGGTCGATGGAGGAACACTTTTCCCATTCAAAGAAATTCACAAATTAACATGGGAATCACCAAATGGTTGGGACAGAAACCAGATAGACCACATGATGATTAGTGGTAGATGGAGACATGCATTACAAGATGTGAAGGTAAGAAGATGTGCAGATGTGGGAAGTGACCACCATTTAGTAGTAGCAAAACTGAAGGTGAAAATCAGAACTGCTGGACCAACTGTAACTAGACAGAAAAGGTTTGACATCAGCAAATTGAAGGACCCCCTTACCAGAAAAGCTTTCGCGGCTGATATAAAGAAACGATATCAAATTGCCAAAAGTCAGGAAAAGACATCGTCTGATGATACAGCCTAGAAATTCAACACCATTTCAACAATATATAAGGAAAGCAGCAAATCATGCCTGGGATTCCAGGAAAGGAAGAAGCAAGACTGGATAACACCAGAAACATTAAACACCATAACGATGAGAAAGGAAATGAAAAGAAAAAAAAACAGAAGCGAAGTCCCCCAGGTTAAAGCAACTATATAGCGAACAGTACAGTCAGCTGGACAAGGAAGTTAAACGCCAAACCCGAGCCAACACAGGGAATTTCCTAGACGATCTTGCAAGACAGGCAGAAGAGGCAGCACTCAGAAATGAACAAAGCTCAGTATATAAAATAACTAAAACCATCAGCGGAAAACGAGGTGCAAACAATATTACAATAGTAAGAGATAAGCAAGGAAATCGCATCACGACAGCAGAGGGACAGGAAACAAGATGGGCAGAGCATTTCAGAGAAACTCTGAACAAGGAACCACCAAAGACACAGTTGAATGTTCCTGAGGCTGAAAACGATATAGATGTTAATACAGACATTCCACGGAAGGAAGAAATCATCACGGCAATCAAAGGGTTAAAGAATGGAAAAGTGCATGGTCACGATAACTTAAATGCACAGCTATTTAAGACAGACCCTGAGCTTGCAGTAGAAATACTAGAACCACTATTTGCACACGTCTGGAAAACAGGGACAACACCAACGGAGTGGAACAAAGGAATAATTGTCAAATTGCCCAAGAAGGAAGACCTTGCAGACTGCAATAATTGGAGAGGAATCACTCTTCTCTCAGTTCCCAGCAAAATATTAGGCAGGATAATTATACAGAGAATTTCAAAAGCAGTAGACCACAAACTGAGGAAAGAACAAGCAGGATTTAGAAATAACAGAAGATCATATATTTACCCTCAGGAGCATTATAGAGCAGTGCTCAGAATGGCAGAGACAGCTGTACATTAATTTCGTTGATTTTGAAAAGGCTTTTGACAGTATACATAGGGACAGTCTATGGAAAATACTGAAGGCTTATGGAATTCCAAGCTGCATAGTGTCAATCATAAAAAGCCTCTATGCTAACTTTACGTGTAGCGTTGGGCAGAGCAACCTAACCTTTGAGGTGAAGACAGAAGTACGACAGGGATGCCCCTTATCAACCACTCTATTTTTAACTGTCATAGACTAGGTGATGCGACAGACAACAGAGGGCATCCAAGAGGAATAAGATGGACTACGTTTTCTACATTGGAAGATCTGGAATATGCAAATGACATTACACTACTAGCACATTTACATCAACACATCCAGGAAAAAACGGATAGACTCAATAAGTATAGCCAGCAGGTGGGCCTGAACATCAATCTAAAGAAGACAGAGGTCATGACACTCAATGTGAGCAACCCCGAGCCCATAACAGTAAGGAATCAACAACTGGAACAGACAGACACCTTCACATACCTAGGATGCATAGTAACACCAGATGGCGGAGCAAGCAAAGACATCAACAGAATGAACAAAGCAAGAACAGACTTTTATAGTCTAAACAACATCTGGAAGTCCTCTCAGTATAGCACAAGCACAAAATTAATGTGATGGGGCCGTAAAGTCACCCCGGAGGCCCCCCCCCCTTTCATTGTTCATGGCAGATTTATCACCCATATATTTTCGAAGTGCGCGCAGCACGCTAGTATGTAAAAATTCTGACGAGCTAAAGAAGATTGATGACTAGGCCATAATAATGCCTAAAAATTAAGTTGTGGTGTAGAATTGTGTTTTTGCTCTAGAAATAGTTGTGTATATTTCTGTTTTCGGGCCTTCTAAAGCAATATCGCGAGTGTTATGTATGCGGCCAAATCAATACGCCTAGCGCGCAGTAAATTGAGTGATTCGACCTGGGCTTATAAAAGAGATAGCGGCCGGCAAACGGAGCTATTTTGCAAGAACCGCTCAGAGAGAAGAAACGAAGTTAGGCTAGCCGTGTGTCGGTAGAAGAGGAACGAAGACATGACACATTAGCAACTGAGCACTAGCTGGGTGTTTTGTTATGTTCGTTAGTTTATTTGTTTAATGTTTGCTTAGTCACTGAATGGGTTGTAAAAATAAATACAGCCCCTGCCTCTAGAATCAAGGGTTTTATTGTTGTTCGGGTCAGTGCGAGTGTGAAAAGAGAGTGATCAAACATATCACAATATAATCATCATCATCATCTCGCCCACCCTATCACATTAAGATTATATCAAAGCTGTGTGTTTTCTGTGCTTCTCTATGGTGCGGAATGCTGGAGAGTTACAGAGAAGGAAATGTCGAAATTGTCCTCTTTTCACACAACCTGCTTAAGAAAAATTCTCCGAATACCATCACCAACCAAGATCTGCTTACTCGAGGCAAGCAAGAGGACTGTTACGGTATATGATATTAACGCCGTCTGCTAAAGGTTATCAGACGTGCAATTGTAAAGGTTAAGGCATTTAATATATTGCGATAGATGTTTCAATTATTGAACGCTCCATACACGATCGATTATGACGTGTATAGCGTTGTTTGGGTCACAGTCGGTAACTAAGAAACGCTACCCTTTGTTACTTGACCGCCAAGCTGAATAGCTGCGTTTTTCTAACCTTCCAATTCAATGGCATGATATAGCCATTTTATGTGCATTTTTGATGGATCAGGGTCAGTCCTAGAACTCTATATGAGAGGGAAATTTATGGAGGTTAGTATTTAACTAGAATTCTCAGAAGGAGAAGAATAATCGTCAAATTCGTATGAATATATTCAGACTCGCAGTCTCACTGTCGGCAGGTAGCCATGTCTAGCTGCGCGTGCATATAGCTGTGATGTTCTGACGACAATACTGCATTATATCCTTAAACGGACATTGACACGTAAACCAGCAGTCTACGTTATTGATTAAATTATGCATGACTTATATGGACTTATGCTCTACTCTTATTTGAAATGATCATCCTGTGTGTACAACTGTGAATTAAATGTATGGACTCAATGAAATGACTTATCAAATCAATCGTATTCCAAGGTTCAAGTATTGTTCGGAATCTTCCACCCCCGCATTCGCTTAATCTTCCATCGAAGGCACGATGCACTATCACTGAATAAAAAAAACCTAACATATCAAAGAAAAAAACAATGGCCAGAAATTTATAATTGTTTTATTCATATCACATGGAACATTGTTCAGAGCAAACCACCTTGTAACAGTGGTGCCCGGTATGTGGGGACGAAAAACAACCAAAAAACCAAAAATTTTTTCATGACTTTCGAATGAATTATTTACGATCAAGTTTCAATCACATGACCATTACGAAGCTGACGTGACGCACGTGATCATGAATAGCAACATGACGTCACTGTTGCATTGTCGCAGTGAAGAAGACATCTTTTCAACGCCTCTCTAGTTCGCTTCAAATTGATCAAGATGCACAAGATGGACTACCGTTGCCTGCCCATCAGGAGCAGACAGTCAAAGGCACAGGCCTAGCTGTTGACGACCTCTAGCACTGATCTAAGCAACGGAAAAGATAAGTCTAGGTGTTTAACTGTTGTTATTGCAAACAGTGCTAACTGAGTCCATGCCCTCTGCCTACATCGGCATGTTTTTACCTATGTTTAATGTACTTTTTGTTGTCTTAATGTGTTGTTAATTCGTGGGAGGTAGGGAGGATGAACCGAAATTAGATTCTGTGGCTCTCACGATGCCTGAATAGATTTCGGTCGTTTCTTAAGGCAGTTAAACGATTGCACTTTTGGAAGCCCCATTGAGGTTTGCCATTGGACTATCTGTCCAAATCTGCTGTCGTTTGACGATTTGTGTTAGCTGTACCGTTCCGTAGATAACTGGTGTATTTTATTCGTACTCAGTTAACAATTTTATTCAGTTCTGTATCATGTTCGTTAACTATTTCGTCCAGTCTCCTCTTACTATCATTTATTTGATGATTGTTAAATGGTCGTCCGTTATGAGTCCTGTGATGTCATCATTTTTTGCAGTCATTTTTTTTTGTGTACTTTGAATATTAAGTTGACCTCGGGTCAGACCTTGACCCTTCATTTGGCTTGTGACACTTCCGCTTGTTTTATTTAGTTCATAAATTCATTTTTAATTGTGAAAATGTCTTGTTTGCGTCTTAACATTGTTTGTACCCTTTAGTTGCATCATTGTTTTGTTTGTCCTCATGATATATGTTAAATACTACATTAATAATATGATATTATATGCAATAATACACTTGTAATTTAATTTAATTAATTTTTTCTGATATTTAAGGTTAATATGGGACATTGCATAATTATGCAGTGATAGTCCAAGAAAGTAGCACTACAATTTATCAGAGATGCCTAGGGCATAATAATATAATATATATATTGACCAAATAAAATAATCTTATAGTCTACCTTTGAGGTAATAGACCCATTGTATATTATTTAATATACTTTTCTGGTACTAAGAGAGTGACTTAGTACATTGAACAATATAATTACTAGGAATCATACCCAACATTATTGGATATTAAGATTAATTGTGTGAAGTAATTACATAATAGTTAACAGATATCATAACTATTTATGATATAGTATTATTTAGATACAATATTGTTACAAAATATTGTCTATTAGTTGAACTTAGACATTAAGTTCAGTACTATTGTGATTATTTATATTGAATATTTCTAAGTTGAGTAAGTATAATAATTACTCTGAAGCTACTATTGACTATTTTAATCAGTAATTATCAATAATTACTTACAGATAAAAGTCAAAATGCTTACTATAGACCATTTCGTTAAAATTGGTAGGGAATATGGCTATAAATCTCAAGAACTTCGTCAGTTTGCTGAGGCAGAACTGGAAAAAACATGAAAGAAAAGAAGCAGAGAAAAAAGCTGAATTAAAGAAAGAGGAAGCAGAACGTGAGATGAAGCAAATTGACAAGGAAAATAGATTGAGAGAGATTGCTCAACGTGAAAGAGAAGAGCAAAGAGCAATCGCCAGACAGGAAGAAGAGAATAAATTGAAACGAGAGGAAATTATTTTACAACAAGAAATGGAATTGGCGTGTATTAAATTGGAGACAGCAAGATTACAAGCACAAAGTGCTGATGCAAACCAGAATAATAACGCACAAAATGGATCATCATCCAGCCAAACTAAACATTTCTACAACTTTAAATTACCCACTCTCAACTTGAACGTGGACGACCTTTCATCGTTCCTGTCACGTTTTGAACAGACTTGCAAAACAAACCATTTGCCTGAAGAGTCATGGGTACTCAAGTTAAATGAATTCTTGGTTGGAGAACCACTGACGGCTTCTCAAAATGCTGACCCATCAATAGCAAATAACTACGGTGCTATTAAGTCCTTGCTTTTACGAAGGTTTCACCTGGACGAGGAACACTGTAGGTTGAAATTTAAGGGAATTTTACCTGAATCTCCAAAAGATTTTGCAGGATTCATTGCGAACATACGCAATACGTTTAATAGATGGGTTGAACTGGCAGACGTCAACAAATCATACGACAAATTAGTTGATTTACTACTACGGGATAAGGTATTATCTTCGGTTAGCCAGCCATTTTTTGCATATTTGCAGGAGCGTAAACCAGGTACTATGGACGAGTTAGAAAAAATTTCTTTAAACTACTGTTCGGCACATCCGAATGCAACCATTTCTAACTCCTCATTAAGAGAACCTCTACCTGTGGCGTCTAATATGGCCTACAATCATAATAACAAACAAAGACATCACAGTGTAGACAGAAGCAGGTTCCAAAGAAATCACAATGTTAACTTTCAGAAGGGACATAATAATGATTTCAACAATAAAAATGAGTTCAACAGAGGTAGATCACGAGATAGAAATTATTCACCTCAAACAAACTACCACAATGGTCAACATAACACTAATTATAATCGATCACATACTCCCAATAATAATAGTAACTGGAATGGTAATAATCATGGCTCGAGACATCGAGATAATAGTTACTATAGAGGACGACGAGATAATTCTAACAATTATACTCGGAATCGATCTCATTCTCGGGGATCATCTCATTACAACCATAATACAGGGGCGGCAGTTACAAATAATACTACCCCTATAGCTCAGGTCCCACTTGACAATAATACAACACAGTCTTCTGCTGCATGTTTTGCTATTAATTATAATGTGGCAAATAGTTGCCAACAATGCAATCTTATTTTTCAGAAGGCGAAAGAAACAGTGCTTAACTGCGGACATATTACACCAGAGGTAGGTCTTGCAGTCAACGATGGAACAGGCCTACTAATTTTTAACAGGGGATTAGTTAATGGATCTGTCGTCTCAGTGCTGAGGGATTCAGGATCCACAACGATTGGTGTACGACAGTCGCTGGTACATCCTAGCTGTGCAACGGGGGAATATGTCCGTTGCATGACTTTTGGGGGAACTATTGAGTTTTACCCCACAGCTATTATTCATGTTAACACACCTTTTTTCACAGGGAACGTAAAAGTAAATATGCTAAAAAAGCCTATAGCTGATCTGATGGTTGGTCGTATACACGGCAGTAAAGATTGTACTCCAGATGAGATTATAGAATGGGAGAAACATAACCTATGCACTGGAAACGCCGTGACGACTAGAGCGCAGACTCAACTCATGGAGAAAGTTGATGATAATAAAATGGATGCAGACAACCAAGAGGAATTTGTAGTCAATTCACCTATTGACAGGGAAACATTTGCAACCAAACAAAAAGAGGATAAATCTTTAAAAAAAATTTTTAAGCTGGTTGATAAAGTTGACAATCTATCCTCAGGTAATAATAACAAACATTGTTTTGTTATTAAAAATGACATATTGATTAGATGTTTTAATGACAAATCACAAATGAAACAACAAGTTATGGTCCCGTATACTTTTAGACGGTACATTCTTCAACATGCACATGACTCACATTGTGCTGGACATATGGGATATACTCGAACACGATCTCGAGTACTGTCTTCATTCTTTTGGCCAGGAGTGTCAAGAGATATTTCGCAGTATGTACGTTCCTGTACTACATGCCAAGAAGTGAAAGCACGTGGAGCTTTTCACACGGCGCCTATTCAGGCTTGCGATATCTCAGTAAGACCGTTTGACAAGATGGCAATAGATATTATTGGTCCATTGCTACCATCGGCCAGAGGACATAGATTCGTCCTTACGTGCATTGATTTGTGCACACGATGGCCAGAAGCTATCCCATTAAAGACCACCACTACCACAGATGTAGCTGATGCACTACATCTCATCTTTTCTAGAATAGGGTTTCCTAGAAAACTTTTATCAGACCATGGGTCACAGTTCGTATCTGACACCATGAAGGAAGTCATGAAAACTTGGAATATTGATAGGAATTTAAGTAGTATTTATCATCCTATGAGTAATGGTGCAGTTGAAAGACTTAACCGTACACTTAAACAACTACTACATAAGGTTACTGCTAAGCACCCTCACGACTGGGACAGAGCACTCCCAGCTGTTCTATTTGCTTATCGGGAGGTACCGCATGAACAAACTGGCTTCTCTCCCTTTGAATTAGTTTTTGGTGCTCCCCCAAGAGGTCCTATGGGACTAATAAAAGACTTATTAATTGACGCGGAGATGACTCAGGACACTCAGTCATCTTACGAGTACGTGATTAATCTTCGGAAGAACATTATTGAGTCTTGCCAGTTGGCAACAGCTTCTTCTGAGGCTGCAAAAGCTAAGGCTTGATCTCTACAAAATAGGTCTCGACGATTACGCCAATTATTCCCAGGCGACGAGGCTTATGTGTTACTTCCTCACAATAACAATAAATTATTGATATCTTGGAATGGTCCTTACAAAGTCATTGATAAAATTTCCGACGTTGATTACGTCTTAGATATCAAGGGACACAAAAAGATATTTCATATTAACATGCTCAAGCAATTTCATACACGTCCTGAACACTTACAGTCAATTTTTCATGAACTAGATGACAACACAGTATCTACTTGTTATTATTCTAACTTATCTGTCATCCAGGAAGAAGAATCTTCTTTTCCTGAGGTACAGTTACCGTTACCGGTACCAGTAGTTCAACCTACTGAATCTTGGCGGGATGTAACCATCTCTTCAACGGTTACACCGCAACAGCGTCTACAGATTGCTAATCTATTACAATCTTATCCAGATGTATTGACCGACGTCCCGGGTCGCACATCGGCTATCAGTCATGACATTACTCTCAATGATGATACACCTATTCGTGTACATCCCTATTCTGTTCCTTTACATTTCCTTGCTAAAACTACTAAGGAACTTGAACAGATGTTGTCTCTGGGAATCATTGAGACTAGTAATTCGCCATTCTCTTCTCCATTAGTGATTGTCCGGAAGAAGGACAACAACATCAGACTATGTGTTGATTATAGAAAATTAAATGCTAAGACTATAGTTGACAGCGAACCACATCCACTTATCGACGACTTACTGCCACGTCTATCCAACGCAACTATATTTAGTAAGATAGACTTAACTAAAGGTTATTGGCAGATACCACTGACCGAAAAGGCTAAGTACTACACCGCATTTTCCACTCCACAAGGTCTATACCAGTGGAATGTGATGCCTTTTGGGCTTGTTAATGCGCCAGCTACCTTCATTCGCCTGATGCGACAAATTTTATCAGGTAGACCAGACGTTATTACATATATTGACGACATATGCTTGTTTAGTTCGTCGTTTGAGGAACATGTTTCGGGACTTAGATATGTTTTCGACACTCTAAGGAATTATCATCTAACCGCTAAACCTACAAAGGTGCAAATCGCGTGTAATGAGATAACCTTTTTGGGACATATCATTGGATCGGGATATATCCGAACGTTACCTAGTACAGTCTCCAAAATTCTAAACATAGCAGTTCCTCAGACGAAGAAACAGGTCAGGAGTTTGTTAGGACTTGTTCAATATTACAGTAGATTCATACCAAACTTGTCATCCATCACGGCTGTATTGTCTTCATTGTTAAAAAAAGACATGCCGGTGAAGGTGACAAGGACTGGTAATGCAATGAAACTTTCAACAAAATTATAAATTTGTTCTCGCATGAACCAATTTTAAGACTTCCCGATGCTTCCAAAAGATTTTTCTTACGAACAGATGCTAGTAACTACGGCATTGGTGCATGCCTGCTCCAGAACCATGATGGCATTCTACATCCCACCTTATATATATCAAGAAAGCTGAAGCCGGCAGAAACAAAGTATTCCACAGTCGACAAGGAACTTTTATCTGTGATATGGGCAATAACTAAACTCGAAAAGTTCCTGCTTGGTGCTCCCTTCACCATACAGACGGACCAACGTGCTGTAGCATCCTTGCGTCGATCTAACCATAA
This sequence comes from Oreohelix idahoensis, assembly GCA_024509875.1. Classification (NCBI taxonomy): domain Eukaryota; kingdom Metazoa; phylum Mollusca; class Gastropoda; order Stylommatophora; family Oreohelicidae; genus Oreohelix; species Oreohelix idahoensis. Next base: position 98,989 of record JAMPIV010010862.1, on the reverse strand, counting down.
AAGCCAGAAACTCGCCAGATATGCAATCATCCTACAGCCATTTGAATTCTCCATTGAACATATTCCTGGCACTGAAAACATTGTGGCGGATGCGGTGTCACGTAATCCTATTGACGACAAATAATCAACATTAACATTCCTAAAACATATCAACTATAAAGGAACTAACCTTGCCTTCAATTTAAACTTTATAAACACTATATGCATCACAGAATGGAACTAAAGACAATCAAGGTATACATATTGACATTCAAACTTCGTCTAACGTCCATACACGATATATGAATATTCGTTGAACAATCATGGAACAATATCTGACGACAAGTCGAACTTATTATCCTATGTGCACTTAATTCTTGGATGCTGGGATAAATGACATTTCTTTCCAACGTAAACGTTTGAACATTTTTGCCTAAAAGAATTCATCAGGATCAAGACTACGGATGGATCATCATATCCTATACTAATTAATTAGTTAACTTAACTTCTTAATTGAATTATTATCAATAAAATGAAATGTGAGAAAAAAATGAAATGAAGGAACAAAAAAAGAGAACGAAATATAAAAAGAAGAAATTATGAAAAGAGAAAAAAATCTCACACAAGTATTAGATTAATATTTTTTTTTTTAATGTACCTATACATTATTTAGTTAGTTAAATTAGATAGTTATTATTCACTAACACTTAACACACACAATTAAGTTAAACTTATATTCGAATTTCTTTCTATTTCTTCTCACTTATTTTGTCTTTTCTTCTCTCATAACATCGCGTTACATTAGAACCTTAATAATTTAACTCTTAGTTTAATTAATTAATTTAATGTTAATTAGTCAAATTAATTCCTATATGACATACTAATACGACAGACCTTACTTTAATTTAATTCTATCATTCACTGTTAACATTGGACATTTTATTTAGTTGATATAATAATATGTATAATTGATATATAATGTGATTAATGTTAGATGACTATGACAAATAGTTAGTTGACATGACCGCAACACGGTTCTACTCAGAACATCGTCGGCCATATGTCACAATTGTGTTAAATTTTTTTTGAAAAATTGTTAAGTCGGATAGATCTTGAAAAAAAATCTATCGATTTTTTTTTTCCCGGTATACAGGGAATTGTTACGGTATATGATATTAACGCCGTCTGCTAAAGGTTATCAGACGTGCAATTGTAAAGGTTAAGGCATTTAATATATTGCGATAGATGTTTCAATTATTGAACGCTCCATACACGATCGATTATGACGTGTATAGCGTTGTTTGGGTCACAGTCGGTAACTAAGAAACGCTACCCTTTGTTACTTGACCGCCAAGCTGAATAGCTGCGTTTTTTCTAACCTTCCAATTCAATGGCATGATATAGCCATTTTATGTGCATTTTTGATGGATCAGGGTCAGTCCTAGAACTCTATATGAGAGGAAAATTTATGGAGGTTAGTATTTAACTAGAATTCTCAGAAGGAGAAGAATAATCGTCAAATTCGTATGAATATATTCAGACTCGCAGTCTCACTGTCGGCAGGTAGCCATGTCTAGCTGCGCGTGCATATAGCTGTGATGTTCTGACGACAATACTGCATTATATCCTTAAACGGACATTGACACGTAAACCAGCAGTCTACGTTATTGATTAAATTATGCATGACTTATATGGATTTATGCTCTACTCTTATTTGAAATGATCATCCTGTGTGTACAACTGTGAATTAAATGTATGGACTCAATGAAATGACTTATCAAATCAATCGTATTCCAAGGTTCAAGTATTGTTCGGAATCTTCCACCCCCGCATTCGCTTAATCTTCCATCGAAGGCACGATGCACTATCACTGAATAAAAAAACCTAACATATCAAAGAAAAAACAATGGCCAGAAATTTATAATTGTTTTATTCATATCACATGGAACATTGTTCAGAGCAAACCACCTTGTAACAAGGACATGCACACCATCATAGCTGGCAGACGCTGGAGTTGGGTTGGCCATGTCCTCAGAAGAGACCCCGATGCCATCACAAGAACAGCTATACTATGGACCCCTGAAGGAAAACGAAAGAGAGGCCGACCAAAAACAACTTGGCGGAGGACTGTGGAGGCTGAGATGCAAAGAATGAACCAGAGTTGGGGCACTGTACGAAGGATGGCCACCGACCGAGCAAAGTGGAATCAATTTGTTGCTGCCCTACAAGACGCCACCAGGCGTGATGGCCACAGACTGATTTGACGGTCGGCGGCTAAGGATCAAAGAAGAAGAAGAAGCTATGGTTCTAAATAAGCTGAAAAGACACCTTTACACAAAGCACTCACAATTTTGCGGGAAACTAAATTGAATATTTTAAAAAGCTTGTAGCAGATCATACACGGCAGGTTAAACAATGGACCAAAATCACAACAATTTCTGACAAAGCTCAGAAGGAAGTTATGCCGTTGCCGAAATCGTGGCCAAATTAAAAAAAAAAGATAAAATCACATAAATTGCTGAGTCAGTAATTTTATCGACATGCTGTTGTTGTTTAACTAGGGCTGCTGAGCTTCTCACTTTTTAGCAGCCAATACCAACTTGAAGACTCCATGGTATTATCTACACTGTAGATCTAGGCTTTTCCTGTGGCTTTTCTGCCATTCCGAAATGTGTTGAGTTGAAGTCGTGAGCTCCAGTTTGGCTTGCATTTAAAAGATGGTCACATCTGGTCCCAAGCTAGGAGTAAGAAATGCGTTGCATACTGTGCGTTCCCGGCCATCCAAGGGGGCTCTCCATCAATGCAGAGCTAAAACACTGTACTCTGGTTCTGGGCTCTCCCAAGGAATTGTCACATTCTGTACAGAGCCACTTCTCAGCTTCCCCTGCCTATCACTGAGTCCACAGTGAGATCCTTCTGCATGCAGACAACCAAATCAAAGCCAAAGAATTACGCCTGGGGCTTAAGTGACTTCTCCAAGCTTAGTGTGCAATGCTCAACACGAATCACCACAGGGGGAATCCCTGGAAGTATGTGAGTGATTTCAAGAGTCAATGAGGATGTAATTAGCCTCTCAGACATAGATTCACTTCCACGTACATATATTGTAGCATTGTGCATAGCTGGTGGTCATATAAGGATGACTTCAGATATGCCTCCATGCATACCAGCATGATGTAAACATGTAAATATTATGTTTGGCAAGGAATGTGAAAAAAAGATTTTGAAAATCCTTATGTCTGATAACACTATTAGTTGGCGTATACAAGACATGTCTCAAGACGTTGAGTCACAAGTGATAGCTAATATTAAAGAAGCCGATTTTTTTGCCATCCAGTTGGACGAGTCAACTGACGTCACTGAAAAAGCTTAACTCCCAGCATTAAGTAAGTTTCTTTGTAATGGAGACATCATTGAACAATTTCTATTTTGCAAATCACTTCCAGAAATAAGATATTCTTGATGTTGTCGATAGTAATTTAAGTTCTCACAATCTGTCATGGAAATTATGCATCAGCATCTGCACGGACAGTGCTCCCTCTATGTTGGCAAGTCTGAAAGGATTCGTCGCACTGGCCAAGTAAAAGCACCCTGACATTATTTTTACACACTGTTTCTTGCACACAGAGGTCCTCATTTCAAAATCATTAGTACTTGAGCAACAAAAAATACTGGATGAAACGATCAAAATGGTTAACTACATCAACAATAGTGTGCCAGGACGCGCCTACTATACCTAGAACAAGGAACTTTAGAAGTTGACTCAGGTCAGAAGAATGTCACACAAACAAAAACAAGTAATTCTATTAAACTGGAAAAAGAGACATGTAGCGATTTTTTTAACGTTGTTTTAACCCAGGTTAGCATCTTCATGAGAACAGCTTAGGTCATTTAACGGTTACAAGAGTGGTTAACTTTCCCAGGTAGTATTTAGGGAAAGATGACGTTAAAGGTTAGAAGTTGATATATTTATTGGCTTGAAGCGACGTTTGGTTTCGGGTAGACAATGGCGTTGGTACTGGAAAGAATTAAACAAGTTCTCAATTTTCTGAAACGGTGGGAAACTAAATAACGACCTTTAGGTAGGACAGTGCAAAATAGCAAGGATGAAAAGAAAGACAGTTAATTCTGAGTCAGCTGTACGGGTTGCTCCCAGAAATGTAGATTTTTTGGGAGAAGAAGAGAATCATATTAGTAGAAGTTAGGATTGTTTCAGACAGTCTGAGCCAAGAAGCCGAAGTGAAAACATCGTGGGAAGTTTATCTGTGGTTTTGCAGATACACGATATATTGAGATATGATAAAGAACATGAATTAAGGAAGTTGTTATGTTTACCTTTAAGTAGCGTCGAAGTTACAGTAATAGCTAGTGAACACAGAGCAGTATTTGTGCTAGTAAGAATATTTGTACACAAGGACATTTCGTGCAGTCATCTATCAGTTTGACCTAAGAATAAAGAACGAAATTAGTGCAACAGGACAAGTAGATATATATTCATTCTGGGAGTGAAATTAATAACCCCGGAGTTAGTCCGGTCTGACTTATAAGATACCCCAGAGATCTATGTTGAAATACAATGATTGAGGACATTGCATAGCAATTATTTCGTGTATATAAACATTTCTTGACAAGTCAATTTCTCATCAAGCAACAATATTTTGAGTATATTAACAATTGAACCTTCTTATCTCTTGGACATTTCCAATGGAGAGCTGCATGTGTTATTACTAAAAGAGACATATTTGACATTTTCATTAAATTTCATCTACTTTGATTTGGTCTTCATTATTATGAGAAGTTTGTGACTGAGGAAGGTTATTTACACCTGCATGAGGTTATACGACTCATCACCACTACGTCGCGTGTCAAAATAACATCAAACATAAATTGCTCTCCGGTCAATGAACCTTGGGTTGAAACAGTCATCCATCATCACCTATATAAAAACAACCTTACTGTTACAGTAGGCCATTAAAATCGAGGTTGTTTTCGGTACTGTTGGAGGAGGACTTCAGGGTATGCTTGTCAACCATCCGACCTCAGACAAGAAACATCACAAGACCTCAGACAAGAGACATCGCAAGACATCACCAAGCACATGTTTCTCACTGATATTTTTTTTTATGTAAGTAAAGACGTTTATTTCTACTCATGTTTTTAAATATGTTTTAAATTTTCAACCCTCATTATATTTATTGTCAATAGAAAACATTAACGAAGCATGAACATTTTTCACAACAGAGCAAACTATTTTATTTAATATATTACTTTGTCTTTATTTCATTTAGAAAAAATAGAGGGCATGTGACACACAGAGAGAGAGAGAGAGAGAGAGAGAGAGAGAGAGAGATAGAGAGAGAGAGAGAGAGAGAGAGAGAGGAATGGGACACCTGTTTTTGGATCCAATGGAATACATCATATGATTTTTAAAAAAAATAAATGACATCTTTTCAATGACATCTTTTCAATGACATCTCATTTTAATAATTGAAATAATAACAAATATGAGCATACATTTTTGTTTAAATCTTTTGAAATCCAGATCAATATTATTTTAAATATAACAAAATGATGAGAATTTTAGCTACTGAACTTTTAAACACAATCTTAATATTCGTTTCTTTTAGTGATAAAATCTCTCCTTAAAATAACTAGTGGATGTGCCTTGACAATTTTAGCACCTTGTTCAGTGTGCCGTAAGCTGAAAAAGGTTGACAGTTACTTCATTAAAGGAATGTCGAACATGGCGCCGGATAAGCCACTGTGTAGAAACAAAAATCAGCAACATGAACACGCCGTTTAGTTTAACATATTGGCACAAAAATCCTAATGAGTAGCACTGACAACATGCACCAGGTGCACGAGGTTGTGGTGAGACATGTTTACCTAAACCAGTCACACGACACTTGAAGGAGCACGTAAAGAACACAGAATTTATTACAGCCTTGAAAATATACTACTGTACTGGACAAAAGTTAAGGACCGCCATTCAGTTTAGACAAGGTTTATATAATTAATTGGCAAACTGTAAAGACAAGTGAAAATGTCATTAAAACTGAGCTCAGAGAAATGTGTATACATTTCTGTGTGCACTAGGTTAATTTTTTTAAAATGTCCAAAAACTGGGTCACTTTAACCCGCACGTGACAATTGCCATTGTTGCTGCAAAAACTCGTGGTTTTTGCAACACGCCCCACTAGTTCAAAAGGTGAAAAAGTGAGTTGAATTTGAATGCACGTGGAAAATGATCATCGGTAAAGAGTGTTCACCGTTGGTATGCAATAAATCAGTATGACAAGTGGTCGAAATGATCACTGCATTAGCCATGCCACCAAGGAGAAGTCTCAGCACTGTAGACCGTGGTCGAGCCATGGCATGGATTCAGGATGGTCAATCTGTTCGTCATGTTGCAAGACGTTTAGCAGTGTCCCACTCTACCATTCAGAGACTTCTTGAGAGATTTCAAGCTACCGGACATTTGGAAAATCGACTGTGCTCAGGAAGAATTATATAAACCTTGTCTAAACTGAATGGCGGCCCTTAACTTTTGTCCAGTAGTATAGATTGAGCCAACACTAATATTCAGTTTTACTCGGTCGTTCAATAGCAATTTTGCTATTTACTAGCTGTTAGAATTCCGCACGCCTTTAAAACCCATAAGTGATTTCCTTGTCAAGTGTGGTCAAAAAGGTAGGTACATGTACGTGTTAAACATTAACCCCAACAGAGCAATTCTGGGAAGGCGGCCGGCGTGATGCTGACCACATCACCCCTAGTGTGCCGACAGTCAAGATAATATGGGCCTAACACCATATTTCCAATATGCCTCAATGGGCGTGTAACGGGATCCTTTACCTTTTATTTAAATGGGCTGTGGTGTAGGTGGAGAGAAAATGCCGGATTAGGTGAAAGTAGGTCAGTCAGTCAAACAATATAAGTCGCTTCCAATGAAGGTTTTCTTGTTCACTTCATCATCATCATTATTATCCTTCAACTAGTTCCCCGTGGAGCATAGGTCTTCAAAACTTTCACACCAAACGCTTCTGTCCAGTGCCATTCGTTCAAAATCTTTCCATATCTTATTTATCACTCTCATGTGTGTGTCTCCATTTCTCTTCACCGTGTGTTTTTGGTCTTTCTATACTTCTTGTCATGAAGTGGTCTGTTTCACAACACGTCCTTCTGAATAATTCTAACCAAACCGCGCGCCATACCTTGTAAGAACTGCTTGATACACGGACCAATCAGAGGTACCCTCTTTATGCCTTGTTTACTAAAGCATTGTACAGTCAAAATGGCCAGGACTAATCTGTGCAAACGAGTGGAGGATGACAATTAATTACAGACTTAGGAAAGAAGTACCACCTGGAAGAGGTCACCAATACGATATTAGAGATGTTGCTCTACACGTCTGTGCAGAGACTTTTACAACCAGTAGTATATTAAGAGAGAAATCTCTGGTTGAATGCATCGAAGCCTCAGGTTAGTCCATAATTTTGCTGTTTAGAGTGCGCATAGAATTAAATGCACTTAGGAAAGTAAAAGACTATTAGCTAGGAAGATGTAGAATAATACAGGGCGTGTTTTAAGCTTTATATGAAGAAAATCGCTCCAGGAATAACGTAGATAATTAAAATCTTAGTTTTCCTGATTTGTACACATAGGCAGATTTCACACATTTCGGAACGCAAATATTAGTTGAGCAAGAAACCCCCTCGGACATCCGACCTTGGACTATATATAGCGTGTGTTCTAAACGGAAATAGGCCAGTCATTTTTTTGAAAATTACAGCGAGCGCTAAAAGTGTTTGTGAATAGTGCCTTTGCCTTTGTTATCTGAGAGCAGACCATTACAACCATTAACAGCTCGACTGTATGTGCCTGAGGGTAAGAAAGAATATATATATATATAAATAGATGTATATACATATATGTATTTCTAGTGATTAATTACAGTGTGCATTAGGAAGTGTGCAGACGTGTTAGAACTACTGTGTAAATTTCTGGAGGCCAAAGACAAGCCAACATATATTCAAATAAATTGAGAATGATAGCAAGAATGTGTTGATGGTTTTAGAAAAGCTTTTAAAGAATTATTTCTTGATGGAATGGGCCACTCACACCAGGAACATAAGGAAGGATGAAAGAAATTGTTTTAATGTATTGATTGATATATCACTTGGTATTTTTCCACAAAACCTAATAACTTTATGGAGGCGAATCATGGACAAATGGCTCTAACTAAGGATTTAGAGGGAAATTGTAGTCACAGTGAACTGGATTTGGTTGTTGCTTCTATACTATGTCATGTGCATCTGCTAGCACACTGTCTGAACCTGTCTATCATCCCCAACCTTTGTGATAGTGGGATAGTGATGGTCAATATAGGGGCTACCTCTAATTCGTTTCAGGTTATATCCTGTAAACGCAACTACACTTAATAATGTCAACCACTACTGAAGGAACTCCTGATGCAGGTGCCTTTTGAGTTTAGAGAGCCAATCAGCTAGTACCTACTGCCTGGAGGAAGATCAGTAACTGCACTTCCAGAACCAAAGTGGAACCAGATTCATTCTACTGATGAGTGAAAAACAAGACCACGTTAGAATATCCCAGTCACACCAAGAGTATTGACAGTAATCATATGATGACCCATATTGGGGCATATTTAAATCCAGTGATAACCTCTTACAAATTCAGAGACCTTTGATAATTTTTTTGCGGAACAATTTTCAAGTGCTTATTTATTTAATTTTGTAAATTGAATGTGATTTTCGTTAAAGATTTTCAAGAAGAAAAGAAGAACTGTAAAAAATAAATTGTAAATATTTACCAGCAGACTTACTTAATTATTTAAGTTGAGTTCAAGTTCTTGTTGGTTGATAATTTAGATAATACCCCTAGCAGAGTTAACAATAATAATAATATAATCATAGGAGGATCTTGAGAGGGAGCCCATAGGAATCTAGGAACATATAATATCATCATACCTAGAAACTTATACAGCTTGATCCTACCTTTGATGTCGATACACCCTTATTCTTTTCAGAAAAGGGGGTATTTCTTATAAGACCAGTCTCTTATCTAGCACTATCCTGGTATCACCTGATACAACTTTTTGTCCAGGATATCTCATAATTTCAATAATAATCAACCCTCTCGTGACACTGTTGTCTCAGTCCGGGATTTTATGTACCACCCTGGGGTCTTTTCTTTGAGACATTCAGTCTTATAGTAGTATTTACATCCTCTGAGTTAGCAGTAGGAGTAAAAATTAATACTAAAATAAATTTTAGTAAAAACTAAAACTACATAAAGCACTTTGAAGTACCATTGAGTACAAAATAAAATTGTGGTGACTGGATACACTGACAGTAGTCTTTTAATTAATTAGATTTGTATTAATTAGTGTTTGATTGGTAATGCGAGGGTTTAAGTGTCTGCAAGTTATTATTGTATAAGTATGGCAGACTTGGCAAAGTTTAGATCTGCTACAGTGCAGTCGGCAAAGGAGTTTGGGTTAAGTGGGGAGGCTCTTATTCAATATGTCACTACTGAGTGTGACAAGTTTATAGAAAGAGAAGATAAGAAGTTGGAAACCGAAAGGAGATTACAAATAGAAGCTGATAGGGAGGCTAAGAAATTAAAAGCTGAGGAGAGAAGACAGGCTGCCGAAAGGGAGGCTGAAGCTAAGAGATTGCAAATAGAGGCTGAAGCAAAGAAATTGCAAATGGCGGCTGAGAAAGAGGAAAAGAGGTTGCAAAGGGAACATGAATTGAGAATGAAAGAGCTTGAACTTCAAGGAAATGTTACAGGTAATGGAAGTAGCCCAACTACCTCTGACACTAGTGCAAGTCAAGGTGCCTCAAATGGAGCCATGAACTTTCACTTGGATCCATTTGTGGAGAAAGAGGACGAAATTGAGTGCTATCTAAGTAGATATGAGAGGTTGGCAACTAACTATGGCATACAGAAAGAGAAATGGAGCCTTAAGTTATCACAAGGGCTGAGAGGAGTTTCTTATGAAGTTTATGCAAAACTTGGAAAAGAGGACCAGGAAGATTATGAAATCTTGAAACAGGCATTGCTGGTTCGATATGAAAAGAACTCAGAATTTTATAGGAAGAAATTCAGAACTGCTAAGCTACTTTCTGGAGAAACCTACCACCAATTCTCTGCCAGATTAGAAACCTACTTGGAGAAGTGGACTGCTCTGGGAAAATGTCAAGACCTAAAAGAAATGGTCATGATGGAACAAGTGAGAGAGTCTATGCCTCCAGACATGAGAAAATTTCTTATGGAACAAGGTGCAGAGAGATTGGGGGAGATTTTAACAGTTGCTGAGAGATATCAGGCAGCTCAGAAAGAAATAGCAGGAATTAAGAAGCAAGGAGAAAATAGTAGGCCAACTCCAAACCAGAATGAGTATGACAATAGGGACCAATAACACAGATATAACCAAGGTTATGACAAACCTAAATATGACCAAAGAGACAGGAACCCTCAGGTACAAGATAAGAAACCCTACAGACAGGGTGATAAGTGGTGTAAAATCTGTAAAATGAACAACCACAATACTTTGGACTGTGGAAAGAAAATCCCTCCATATTACGCTGCATGCCTTAGAACAGTGGACAAGGGAAGGAAGGAACTGACAGACAGTCAGATAGATCTCCATTATCCCCCCACCTGTGAAGAAGTAACATGTAACGGCACTAAAGTAATGTGCCTTTATGATTCAGGATTGGAATATGACTCAGTCGTGAGTGCATCCTTGGTGCACCCTGATCAATATACCACAGATAAAGTGGAGATACCAGGGGCATTAAAGGGAAAAGCCACCATGACACTTCCCATAGCAAGGATCAATGTCAGGACTCGCTATGTGGAAGGAGTGATTAGTGCAGCAGTGTGTGATGATCCTAGTTACCCGCTGGTGATAGGAAGGAGATATGTCTTCTTGGGTGACCCAATAAAACCTGTGATCATGGCAATACTCCAGACCAGGTCAAGCCTTAAGAAGGAGGAGGGAATTCCACTAAATATTCATCCGAGAAAGATGAAAAAGGCCCAAGCTAAAGATAGCATATTAAAACCTTGCTTTGGCAAGTTGCCAAACAGTCATAACCCCCCAAAGACATGACAGTTTTATATGAATGATGGATTGCTTTACATGAAAGCTGGAGGAGGACCCAATGGGCATGAAGAGTTAGTATTGCCATCTTCATATAGGGACAAGATTATGGAACTAGCACATGTTTGTTACGGTATATGATATTAACGCCGTCTGCTAAAGGTTATCAGACGTGCAATTGTAAAGGTTAAGGCATTTAATATATTGCGATAGATGTTTCAATTATTGAACGCTCCATACACGATCGATTATGACGTGTATAGCGTTGTTTGGGTCACAGTCGGTAACTAAGAAACGCTACCCTTTGTTACTTGACCGCCAAGCTGAATAGCTGCGTTTTTCTAACCTTCCAATTCAATGGCATGATATAGCCATTTTATATATGCATTTTTTGATGGACCAGGGTCAGTCCTAGAACTCTATATGAGAGGAAAATTTATGGAGGTTAGTATTTAACTAGAATTCTCAGAAGGAGAAGAATAATCGTCAAATTCGTATGAAATATTCAGACTCGCAGTCTCACTGTCGGCAGGTAGCCATGTTTAGCTGCGCGTGCATATAGCTGTGATGTTCTGACGACAATACTGCATTGTATCCTTAAACGGACATTGACACGTAAACCAGCAGTCTACGTTATTGATTAATTTATGCATGACTTATAAGGACTTATGTTCTGTTCCTATTTGAAATGATCATCCTGTGTGTACATGTGATTAAATATTACGGACTCAATCTGAAGGAATTAATTACTTCATTAATGTTGCTGAGTTCAAGTTACATGAACTACTTCTTCATACCATGCTACTGAGTTGTATGAACACCTTCACCCTAATTCGCGTAATACTAAACAAAGCACGATTAACAAGAGATCACTAAAGTAACCATACTCAGTGCATGATCTTCAACCGGCAAATAACTCAGCAACAAAAGTGGCGGCCGAATGCGGGGAACGACAGAAAAAAAGAAACAAACTTCTGTTCCTTACGCACAGATTAACCATAATATTTACGATCAAGTTTCAATCACATGTACACACAGGATGATCATTTCAAATAGGAACAGAACATAAGTCCTTATAAGTCATGCATAAATTAATCAATAACGTAGACTGCTGGTTTACGTGTCAATGTCCGTTTAAGGATACAATGCAGTATTGTCGTCAGAACATCACAGCTATATGCACGCGCAGCTAGACATGGCTACCTGCCGACAGTGAGACTGCGAGTCTGAATATTTCATACGAATTTGACGATTATTCTTCTCCTTCTGAGAATTCTAGTTAAATACTAACCTCCATAAATTTTCCTCTCATATAGAGTTCTAGGACTGACCCTGGTCCATCAAAAAATGCATATATAAAATGGCTATATCATGCCATTGAATTGGAAGGTTAGAAAAACGCAGCTATTCAGCTTGGCGGTCAAGTAACAAAGGGTAGCGTTTCTTAGTTACCGACTGTGACCCAAACAACGCTATACACGTCATAATCGATCGTGTATGGAGCGTTCAATAATTGAAACATCTATCGCAATATATTAAATGCCTTAACCTTTACAATTGCACGTCTGATAACCTTTAGCAGACGGCGTTAATATCATATACCGTAACAATGTTGTATCCGACGGTGGACATATGAAAATCGGTACCACTTATCAAAGGACATCAGTGCATCACTATTGGCCAGGCATCGCTGAAGACATAGCTCGGTATGTGACTGCCTGTGCACAATGTAGCAAGGTGAACCCCACACGTTGGGAAAATCAACAGGATCTAGGAAAGCATTGGGGCAGACGTAGGCCTGAAAATAAAAATAAACTGGTAGACATAGTGGATAGGATGGCACCTTCTCACAAAGTCTTCCAGACAACCAGTTACCATGGCGACTCTCCGTATTGTACAGAGAGGGGATACCACACATCCCATACCGACAAGATTTTGTTCGGAACACCGGGAACTGGATATAAATAAAAATGTGGTTAGTCAGCCACCTATGATAACGAAACTGAGGGGAATCCCCAGAAAAATTGGTAGTGGGAGATTGGGCAGTTGGACTAATGCTCAGCCCACCTTACTATACGGCTATCAAATTAGCATTATACGGGCACCGGCAACATTGGTAGTTGGCCGGCCCATATACACGGTCCATTGGAAGTATTGAAACGGACATGGACTGAATATATTATAGCAACTTTAAAGGGAGAATTGATTTCTTGGTGCAGGAAAATTCATTTCCCCATATGAATCATATTATCACGCCAGTGCGGTTTGGCTGAGGAAACCCTCTGGTGAACATAGACTCTGCCGGGATTACAGGACAGTTAAGGATATAACAGAGTCACACGTGGATCTATGTAAAGGGTATTACCCAATTCCAATCCAGCCTGAGATCAGACCATTGCTGACCTTTAGCACTTCGTAGGGGCACTATGAATTCAATATGTTGCCTTTTGGATCGAAGAATGCTCCGAGTGTTTTCTCCAGGATGATGAGGAAATTACTGGATCCCTTACAAAACCCAGCTATCACCAATTTTAAGGATGACATCCTCATAACAACGAAACTTTGAGGAACATCTATCGTCTCTGGACATGTCGTTGGACTGATTCAGAGAGGAGAAAAGGAATAGTAGTCGATAATCAGCAATTAGACAGGCAGCAGCACCTGTGCTATTTATTTACACAACATGCGGTGGTTATCCCTGGATCTCAGAATGTTGGGGTAGATTTCTTAAGTAGGCACTCACCTGAAGGAAACCAGGAGAGTAGGAAGGCAGAGTGAACCCCATATTGGGAGAATGCAGCGATTGTGAATCCAGACAGAAAGCTTCAACAGAGGGTTTACGCTTTTGAATGGGGAGGCTATTGTCGTGAAGTGGTCTGTTTCACAACACGTCCTTCTGAGTAATTCTAACCAAACCGCGCGCCATACTTTGTAAGAACTGCTTGATACACGGACCAATCAGAGGGTACCTTTATGCTTTTTTTACTAAAGCATTGTACAGTCAAAATGGCCAGGACTAATCTGTGCAAACGAGTGGAGGATGACAATTAATTACAGACTTAGGAAAGAAGTACCACCTGGAAGAGGTCACCAATACGATATTGGAGATGTTGCTCTACACGTCTGTGCAGAGACTTTTACAACCAGTAGCATATTAAGAGAGAAATCTCTGGTTGAATGCATCGAAGCCTCAGGTTATTCCATAATTTTGCTGTTTAGAGTACGCATATAATTAAATTCACTTAGGAAAGTAAAAGACTATTAGGTAGGAAGATGTAGAATAATACAGGGCGTGTTTTAAGCTTTACATGAAGAAAATCGCTCCAGGAATAACGTAGATAATTAAAATCTTAGTTTTCCTTATTTGTACACATAGGCAGATTTTACACACATTTCGGAACGCAAATACTAGTTGAGCAGGAAACCCCCTTGGACGTCCGACCTTGGACTATATATAGCGTGAGTTCTAAACGGAAATAAGCCAGTCATTTTTTTGAAAATTACAGCGAGCGCTAAAAGTCATTGTGAATAGTGCCTTTGCCTTTTGTATCTGAGAGCAGACCATTACAACCATTAACAGCTCGACTGTATGTGCCTGAGGGTAAGAAAGAATATATATATAAATAGATGTATATACATATATGTATTTCTAGTGATTAATTACAGTGTGCGTTAGGAAGTGTGCAGATGTGTTAGAACCACTGTGTAAATTTCTGGAGGCCAAAGACAAGCCAACATATATTCAAATAAATTGAGAATGATAGCAAGAATGTGTTGATGGTTTTAGAAAAGCTTTTAAAGAATTATTTCTTGATGGAATGGACCACTCACACCAGGAACATAAGGAAGGATGAAAGAAATTGTTTTAATGTATTGATTGATATATCACTTGGTATTTTTCCACAAAACCTAATAACTTTATGGAGGCGAATCATGGACAAATGGCTCTAACTAAGGATTTAGAGGGAAATTGTAGTCACAGTGAACTGGATTTGGTTGTTGCTTCTATACTATGTCATGTGCATCTGCTAGCACACTGTCTGAACCTGTCTATCATCCCCAACCTTTGTGATAGTGGGATAGTGATGGTCAATATAGGGGCTACCTCTAATTCGTTTCAGGTTATATCCTGTAAACGCAACTACACTTAATAATGTCAACCACTACTGAAGGAACTCCTGATGCAGGTGCCTTTTGAGTTCAGAGAGCCAATCAGCTAGTACCTACTGCCTGGAGGAAGATCAGTAACTGCACTTCCAGGACCAAAGTGGAACCAGATTCATTCTACTGATGAGTGAAAAATAATGCCACGTTAGAATATCCCAGTCACACCAAGAGTATTGACAGTAATCATATGATGACCCATATTGGGGCATATTTAAATCCAGTGATAACCTCTTACAAATTCAGAGACCTTTGATAATTTTTTTGCGGAACAATTTTCAAGTGCTTATTTATTTAATTTTGTAAATTGAATGTGATTTTCGTTAAAGATTTTCAAGAAGAAAAGAAGAACTGTAAAAAATAAATTGTAAATATTTACCAGCAGACTTACTTAATTATTTAAGTTGAGTTCAAGTTCTTGTTGGTAGATAATTTAGTTAATACCCCTAGCAGAGTTAACAATAATAATAATATAATCATAGGAGGATCTTGAGAGGGAGCCCATAGGAATCTAGGAACATATAATATCATCATACCTAGAAACTTATACAGCTTGATCCTACCTTTGATGTCGATACACCCTTATTCTTTTCAGAAAAGGGGGTATTTCTTATAAGACCAGTCTCTTATCTGGCACTATCCTGGTATCACCTGATACAATTTTTTGTCCAGGATATCTCATAATTTCAATAATAATCAACCCTCTCGTGACACTGTTGTCTCAGTCCGGGATTTTATGTACCACCCTGGGGTCTTTTCTTTGAGACATTCAGTCTTATAGTAGTATTTACATCCTCTGAGTTAGCAGTAGGAGTAAAAATTAATACTAAAATAAATTTTAGTAAAAACTAAAACTACATAAAGCACTTTGAAGTACCATTGAGTACAAAATAAAATTGTGGTGACTGGATACACTGACAGTAGTCTTTTAATTAATTAGATTTGTATTAATTAATGTTTGATTGGTAATACGAGGTTTTAAGTGTCTGCAAGTTATTATTGTATAAGTATGGCAGACTTGGCAAAGTTTAGATCTGCTACAGTGCAGTCGGCAAAGGAGTTTGGGTTAAGTGGGGAGGCTCTTATTCAGTATGTCACTTCTGAGTGTGACAAGTTTATAGAAAGAGAAGATAAGAAGTTGGAAACAGAAAGGAGATTACAAATAGAAGCTGATAGGGAGGCTAAGAAACTAGAAGCTGAGGAGAGAAGACAGGCTGCCGAAAGGGAGGCTGAAGCTAAGAGATTGCAAATAGAGGCTGAAGCAAAGAAATTGCAAATGGCGGCTGAGAAAGAGGAAAAGAGGTTGCAAAGGGAACATGAATTGAGAATGAAAGAGCTTGAACTTCAAGGAAATGTTACAGGTAATGGAAGTAGCCCAACTACCTCTGACACTAGTGCAAGTCAAGGTGCCTCAAATGGAGCCATGAACTTTCACTTGGATCCATTTGTGGAGAAAGAGGACGAAATTGAGTGCTATCTAAGTAGATATGAGAGGTTGGCAACTAACTATGGCATACAGAAAGAGAAATGGAGCCTTAAGTTATCACAAGGGCTGAGAGGAGTTTCTTATGAAGTTTTTGCAAAACTTGGAAAAGAGGACCAGGAAGATTATGAAATCTTGAAACAGGCATTGCTGGTTCGATATGAAAAGAACTCAGAATTTTATAGGAAGAAATTCAGAACTGCTAAGCTACTTTCTGGAGAAACCTACCACCAATTCTCTGCCAGATTAGAAACCTACTTGGAGAAGTGGACTGCTCTTGGAAAATGTCAAGACCTAAAAGAAATGGTCATGATGGAACAAGTGAGAGTCTATACCTCCAGACATGAGAAAATTTCTTATGGAACAAGGTGCAGAGAGATTGGGGGAGATTTTAACAGTTGCTGAGAGATATCAGGCAGCTCAGAAAGAAATAGCAGGAATTAAGAAGCAAGGAGAAAATAGTAGGCCAACTCCAAACCAGAATGAGTATGACAATAGGGACCAATAACACAGATATAACCAAGGTTATGACAAACCTAAATATGACCAAAGAGACAGGAACCCTCAGGTACAAGATAAGAAACCCTACAGACAGGGTGATAAGTGGTGTAAAATCTGTAAAATGAACAACCACAATACTTTGGACTGTGGAAAGAAAATCCCTCCATATTACGCTGCATGCCTTAGAACAGTGGACAAGGGAAGGAAGGAACTGACAGACAGTCAGATAGATCTCCATTATCCCCCACCTGTGAAGAAGTAACATGTAACGGCACTAAAGTAATGTGCCTTTATGATTCAGGATTGGAATATGACTCAGTCGTGAGTGCATCCTTGGTGCACCCTGATCAATATACCACAGATAAAGTGGAGATACCAGGGGTATTAAAGGGAAAAGCCACCATGACACTTCCCATAGCAAGGATCAATGTCAGGACTCGCTATGTGGAAGGAGTGATTAGTGCAGCAGTGTGTGATGATCCTAGTTACCCGCTGGTGATAGGAAGGAGATATGTCTTCTTGGGTGACCCAATAAAACATGTGATCATGGCAATACTCCAGACCAGGTCAAGCCCTAAGAAGGAGGAGTGAATTCCACTAAATATTCATCAGAGAAAGATGAAAAAGGCCCAAGCTAAAGATAGCATATTAAAACCTTGCTTTGGCAAGTTGCCAAACAGTCATAACCCCCCAAAGACAGGACAGTTTTATATGAATGATGGATTGCTTTACATGAAAGCTGGAGGACCCAATGGGCATGAAGAGTTAGTATTGCCATCTTCATATAGGGACAAGATTATGGAACTAGCACATGTTGTATCCGACGGTGGACATATGAAAATCGGTACCACTTATCAAAGGACATCAGTGCATCACTATTGGCCAGGCATCGCTGAAGACATATCTCGGTATGTGACTGCCTGTGCACAATGTAGCAAGGTGAACCCCACACGTTGGGAAAATCAACAGGATCTAGGAAAGCATTGGGGCAGACGTAGGCCTGAAAATAAAAATAAACCGGTAGACATAGTGGATAGGATGGCACCTTCTCACAAAAAGTCTTCCAGACAACCAGTTACCATGGCGACTCTCCGTATTGTACAGAGAGGGGATACCACACATCCCATACCGACAAGATTTTGTTCGGAACACCGGGAACTGGATATAAATAAAAATGTGGTTAGTCAGCCAACTATGATAACGAAACTGAGGGGAATCCCCAGAAAAATTGGTAGTGGGAGATTGGGCAGTTGGACTAATGCTCAGCCCACCTTACTATACGGCTATCAAATTAGCATTATATGGGCACCGGCAATATTGGTAGTTGGCCGGCCCATATACACGGTCCATTGGAAGTATTGAAACGGACATGGACTGAATATATTATAGCAACTTTAAAGGGAGAATTGATTTCTTGGTGCAGGAAAATTCATTTCCCCATATGAATCATATTATCACGCCAGTGCGGTTTGGCTGAGGAAACCCTCTGGTGAACATAGACTCTGCCGGGATTACAGGACAGTTAAGGATATAACAGAGTCACACGTGGATCTATGTAAAGGGTATTACCCAATTCCAATCCAGCCTGAGATCAGACCATTGCTGGCCTTTAGCACTTCGGGGGGGCACTATGAATTCAATATGTTGCCTTTTGGATTGAAGAATGCTCCGAGTGTTTTCTCCAGGATGATGAGGAAATTACTGGATCCCTTACAAAACCCAGCTATCACCAATTTTAAGGATGACATCCTCATAACAACGAAACTTTGAGGAACATCTATCGTCTCTGGACATGTCGTTGGACTGATTCAGAGAGGAGAAAAGGAATAGTAGTCGATAATCAGCAATTAGACAGGCAGCAGCACCTGTGCTATTTATTTACACAACATGCGGTGGTTATCCCTGGATCTCAGAATGTTGGGGTAGATTTCTTAAGTAGGCACTCACCTGAAGGAAACCAGGAGAGTAGGAAGGCAGAGTGAACCCCATATTGGGAGAATGCAGCGATTGTGAATCCAGACAGAAAGCTTCAACAGAGGGTTTACGCTTTTAAATGGGGAGGCTATTGTCGTGAAGTAGTCTGTTTCACAACACGTCCTTCTGAGTAATTCTAACCAAACCGCGCGCCATACTTTGTAAGAACTGCTTGATACACGGACCACTCAGAGGGTACCTTTATGCTTTCTTTACTAAAGCATTGTACAGTCAAAATGGCCAGGACTAATCTGTGCAAACGAGTGGAGGATGACAATTAATTACAGACTTAGGAAATAAGTACCACCTGGAAGTGGTCACCAGTACGGCATTGGAGATGTTGCTCTACACGTCTGTGCAGAGACTTTTACAACCAGTAGCATATTAAGAGAGAAATCTCTGGTTGAATGCATCGAAGCCTCAGGTTAGTCCATAATTTTGCTGTTTAGAGTACGCATATAATTAAATTCACTTAGGAAAGTAAAAGACTATTAGGTAGGAAGATGTAGAATAATACAGGGCGTGTTTTAAGCTTTACATGAAGAAAATCGCTCCAGGAATAACGTAGATAATTAAAATCTTAGTTTTCCTTATTTGTACACATAGGCAGATGTTACACACATTTCGGAACGCAAATACTAGTTGAGCAGGAAACCCCCTTGGGCGTCCGACCTTGGACTATATATAGCGTGAGTTCTAAACGGAAATAAGCCAGTCATATTTTGAAAATTACAGCGAGCGCTAAAAGTGTTTGTGAATAGTGCCTTTGCCTTTTGTATCTGAGAGCAGACCATTACAGCCATTAACAGCTCGACTGTATGTGCCTGGGGGTAAGAAAGAATCTATATATATATATATATATATATATATATATATATATATATATATATATATATATATATATATATAGATGTATATACAAATATGTATTTCTAGTGATTAATTACAGTGTGCGTTAGGAAGTGTGTAGATGAGTTAGAACCACTGTGTAAATTTCTGGAGGCCAAAGATTAGCCAACATATATTCAAATAAATTGAGAATTATAGCAAGAGTGTGTCGATGGTTTTAGAAAACTTTTAAAGAATTATTTCTTGATGGAATGGACCACTCACACAAGGAACATAAGGAAGGATGAAAGAAATTGTTTTAATGTATTGATTGATATATCACTTGGTATTTTTCCACAAAACCTAATAACTTTATGGAGGTGAATCATGGACAAATGGCTCTAACTAAGGATTTAGAGGGAAATTGTAGTCACAGTGAACTGGATTTGGTTGTTGCTTCTATACTATGTCCTGTGCATCTGCTAGCACACTGTCTGAACCTGTCTATCATCTCCAACCTTTGTGATAGTGGGATAGTGATGGTCAATATAGGGGTTACCTCTAATTCGTTTCAGGTTATATCCTGTAAACCCAACTACACTTAATAATGTCAACCACTACTGAAGGAACTCCTGATTCAGGTGCCATTTGAGTTCAGAGGGCCAATCAGCTAGTACGTACTGCCTGGAGGAATATCAGTAAATGTACTTCCAGGACCAAAGTGGAACCAGATTCATTCTACAGATGAGTGAAAAACAAGACCACGTTAGAGTATCCCAGTCACACCAAGAGTATTGACAGTAATCATATGATGACCCATGTTGGGGCATAGTTAAATCCAGTGATAACCTCTTACAAATTCAGAGACCTTTGATAATTTTTTTTGTGGAACAATTTTCAAGTGCTTATTTATTTAATTTTGTAAATTGAATGTGATTTTCGTTAAAGATTTTCAAGAAGAAAAGAAGAACTGTAAAAAATAAATTGTAAATATTTACCAGCAGACTTACTTAATTATTTAAGTTGAGTTCAAGTTCTTGTTGGTAGATAATTTAGTTAATACCCCTAGCAGAGTCAACAATAATAATAATAATATAATCATAGGAGGATCTTGAGAGGGAGCCCATAGGAATCTAGGAACATACAATATCATCATACCTAGAAACTTATACAGCTTGATCCTACCTTTGATGTCGATACACCCTTATTCTTTTCAGAAAAGGGGGTATTTCTTATAAGACCAGTCTCTTATCTGGCACTATCCTGGTATCACCTGATACAACTTTTTGTCCAGGATATCTCATAATTTCAATAATAATCAACCCTCTCGTGACACTTCTCTTGCGCTGAGGATTCCAGGAAAATACTGCCTTGTAACGCTATCTATTGGTTTTCTCGATGTGTGGTAACTTTCCAACGGCAACGTCTTCTTCTCGCATCTTATTCCAGTGGTAACTGTATGTCATCAGTTCTACACAGTGAACTTCTCATCAATTCCACGTAGGTGATCTTATCAGTTCCACCACATTGCTGATCTTGTCATCAGTTCTACAAAGTGAACTTCTCATCAATTCCACTTAGTGATCTTCTCAGTTCCACATTGCTGATCTTGTCATCAGTTCTACAAAGTGAACTTCTCATCAATTCAACGTAGGTGATCTTATCAGTTCCACCACATTGCTGATATTGTCATCAGTTCTACAAAGTGAACTTCTCATCAATTCCACTTAGTGATCTTCTCAGTTCCACATTGCTGATCTTGTCATCAGTTCTACAAAGTGAACATCTCGTCAATTCCACTTAGTGATCTTATCAGTTCCACATTGTGATCTTTGTCGTGTGGTGAGTACTGGGGCAACTACAACAGTAGTTTTGCCAGGAATAGTCTATGAGATATAGATATAAGGTCTCTAGAAATTGGCTCGTTAAGAAATAATAAAGACCTATTCGAGATAGGGACAAGAAGACAGGAATGCGAATGCTTTCCACTAGACAGTGTTTTCTAATTAATTATGGAAAGAGTTCTGTTTCCCCACGACCTTAGCTTTTGCCCTTAGATCCCGTAAAGAAAAAGCCCCCAACCTCATCTGAGTAGAGAAAGGTTCCTATAGGTGAATATGTAACACCGACAGCACGAGTGATACATTAACAAACTCTTGATAATGATCAACCGATCGTTGGGTTTATTAATGAAATATCCACACATATAGGGTTAGTAATGGTTAGAACGTGATGATGGTGAAAGACGATTCACACAAAACACACAGATGACATAATAAAATTACAGTTAATTAAGTAATAGTTAATTAAGAATGAACTGGTGTAAAGTGAAATGATGATGTGATATGATACGTGTTACCAAAATGGTGAGTACTCTACACAGTCCATGTGTCTCTAACTGCTTCTCCTAGATATGAGGATTCACATGTATGTATAAAATGTCCCAAGTTGTTATACGTTATGTCGAGTGGGGTATCTCTAAGCTGAGGACGTTCTGATGAATACTGTTGTCGTACGGAGAACGCTGACGAGATATCTATGTATATTCCTTCACTGTTTGAGTATATCTCTGTAGTGTTGATCAACAGTTTATAGCTGTCATATGAACAAAAAGTCTGTTGTCTAATCTCCCGACGGTACTGGTCAGACTGGATATCTTCACGAAATGTTAGTGATATGTAGACTCATAATCTTGCGTATGTAGTCGTGATTCATATACTTTCGAGTCTGCTTCATAAAATGCGCTTAAGAGGGTGTTGCACTTGCTATAAATATGCGATTCCTCTTTTGAGCTCTTTTGCTTGACTTCAGATAATAATGATCTTTCGAGTGATTAGAATTTATGATGACTCTGTATTGAACTTGTGATAACGATGTATTGAACTTGTGAGCAAGCAGTATATGGTGACGAAAAATGCTGCGTCCACCTTATGACTTGTGGGTGAGACAATATTCCTTTTTAATTGAGGAATGAAAGATGTCCTATGGCGAATTCTGCTAGCCAAATGTCCGTTTTTGATAACTTATTTTTGGTTAGACGTCAGACACGTTGCGTGTAGACTCAGACTTCTGATGAACTGAAGACACACAAAAGTCTTCGTAAGTTTTCACATTTAACATCACTGGTTGACTTGCATTTAAACTATTGCTCATTATTCATCTCTCTCTCTCTCTCTCTGAGTTCAATTCTAATGATGTTAAATATCTTGTGCATGAGAGTGTGTGCGCATGGGAGACTGTGATGATGATAAAGGTGAAATATGAACTATTAATTACCTCCTATCATCCTATCATCTTCTAGGAAAATCTTCTGATTTTATTAATCAGTTATGCCAAGAATTATTTGAAACTTTATCTTTCGCACATTTTAGCTGTGAGGTTAAAATAAACAAAAATAAGAAAATGTATTAATAAGTATAAGATCTACTAACCTTCTTTCCCCTTCGCAAAATCCTTTAAGAACACAATTAATCACAGAACTGAATTATCATCCACTCTGAATAAACACATGTATTAGGCTATGCGTTTTGGGTTTAATCTCTTCCTCACAAGGTAAAAACTTGACTGCCTCACTCTAGTAGATTATGCGGTATTATATATTTCTTCTAGTCCAATATGGCCAAGCTGGGCATCCAATGTGGTAAACCAACGCTTGTCTGAACCGCGGTGAGACGTTTTCCCCTGGCCAATCTGGGCGTCCAATGTGGTGTCACAGAAATTACCGCATGCCCATGTTTGATGCGGATGACCATATGTGTTTTTACCAGATTTATCACGATGAAATTTGGGCTTCAAACGATAATGTCGGGCATGTGGACTCAATGAAAGGATTTTATTTCCCCCGATGAAAGAACAAATGTGGTTCTCTAGATACTGGTCTCGAGTAATCACAACGATGAAATAACAAATGTGGATCGCAAAGGTTGCATGAAAGAGCAAATGTCGGAGAAAATACAATACGAAAGATGTAGGAAAAGATAGAGCAATAAGGCCTTTGCGCTCGTTTATCACAATCTTGTCATCAGTTCTACAAAGTGAACTTCTCATCAATTCCACTTAGTGATCTTCTCAGTTCCACATTGCTGATCTTGTCATCAGTTCTACAAAGTGAACTTCTCATCAATTCCACTTAGTGATCTTCTCAGTTCCACATTGCTGATCTTGTCATCAGTTCTACAAAGTGAACTTCTCATCAATTCCACTTAGGTGATCTTATCAGTTCCACATTGCTGATCTTGTCATCAGTTGCACGTTGCTGATCTTGTCATCAGTTCCACGTTGCTGATCTTGTCATCAGTTCCACATTGGTGATTTTGCCATACCATTACAGTACTAGTCTACGCAAGCACTCACTTATGAAAATCTCTAACTTCTTAGTTGTCGTGTGTATCCTTCTTCGTGTTTGAGAGCCATACAGTAAGACTGCTTTGACATGTGAGCTGAAAACATCCAACATAAATCTTTACTGTATATTTTTGTGTGTCCAAGATATTATTAGCACCTTCTTATGACAGTTTTCTCGAAGAAAACCAATTATTATTGTTGTATGACTCTATATACAACATTTGTATGAATAAATGCACAAACATCTGGCATCATAATAATGAGTCAAAAGATTTATTTACATCTCATAGCTCACCCATCCCCTTAATGAAGAAAGAATATGCTGATGAGACAGACCTGAGACAGCTTGACCATTTTGTCAAAGACAGTTTTAAAGCGTACTGGTCAGATGACGAAAAAAACAAGATAAAATATGGCGCTCTGAAAGCAGATGTAACCAATGGTTATGGTCTGAGCGAAAGAATGAAATAGCTGACACAATGACACACAGAAATTGCTACCCCCCAGCCCCTTTTATTTGTAATAAATATTACATAATCTAGGTCAGTGGTAAAAACATATACCGAATGTAATCAAAGGTAAAAATATGTGTGCTTATGGACAAGTCCGAGAGAACAATATTTACAGATTTAAAAGTGGCATTCGTGAGATTTAGAAACGAAATAATATATGTTAACATGGTCGCAGCAGAGCGCATCAATGAAATTTTGCAAATCATTGGAAGACATTATATATTAAAGTACATTTTTACGGCTTCAGAAGTATCAAGCTACAATTAACATTGCTTAAATCCGGATAACAAATAAAGAGGGAAACCTGAGGTTTGTGAATCGTTACAGCACGGGCCATAACAGATTGGGAGATCATCTATTAAACAAGCTAAAGACTGGAACTACAGATTGATGTAAATGTGGCCCTGATAAAATTACTGCTGAACACATACTTCACAGATGCCCAACATATGAGGAACATAGAAAGCACATATGGCCGTAACCAGTACAATTTTCGGGGGGGGGGGGGGGGGGGGGGGGGGGGAGGGACTGTATGGAGATGCAACTAGCCTGATGCTGCGACTGCTTTCTTTGAAAATATTCAAGTAGACGTCTGGTTGTGTATGAAGAAGAAGAATCGTTCACAAATAACGAAAATAGATTCATAGTAGGTGGTCGTCAGACAGAAAGAAGGGACATACTCAACAACACAAAAATAACAGCACATCGGAGATTCTATCCAGATTCATCCGAATGACAATATCACTCCACTGCGAGAGTGAAAGTGTTATGACATACGGAAAACTAAGCTTTGCTTCTCTTTCTGTTTCGTTGTATAGTTGTCTTCTTCTACTTTCTCTCTCTCTTTCTTTCTTTCTTTCTTAAGAGAAAAACTTCGTTATATGTTTTTAAGTCAGATAAGGAAATACGAGAGAAACATGTCATCATAAGAAAAGAGATATTGTACAGTGTACTCCTGATTTTCGCAATCTCAATTTACGCGAATTCGAAACAACGGAAGCTGGGGGTAAAGTGTGAAAAGAATCGCTACTGCTCAGACAACTCCAACTCCCTCTTAGATGCAGCTTTGTTGTTGTTGTTGTTGTTTTTTTTTTAAATTATATTTACATAGGTTAAATTAGTTTAAAGTCATAATTTCAAGTTTTTCGTTTTGTATGTTGTTGTCTATGCTTTTAACGAACTTTTATGCATTTTTATTCTAATCAACTTTGCAGAAACATCCCATTAATTATAACTTCCTGAAATTCTTTGGAGAAAAAATAGTCTCAATTTACGCGAATTTCAAAGTACGCGCGCCTAAATCGAGGCTGCACTGTAGTATAAATAATTAAAAAATAGACATCGTAGAGTGTCAGTTAAGAATGTTAAAATAATCAGTCTATCGAACATTTAAAAGACGTAAAGCGTGCAAGGAAGGAATTAACATACAGGTAGTTCGTTGTTTACGCGAAATATGGGATCCCGAGACCCTCAAATTCTCATTCAAAAACAATAAAGTTGGGGGATGAGCTCAGCAATGCGCACATATTATTTTGTTTTTAAATACATGTAATAATAAACAGTTTAAATTAACATATACAGTTCACATTAAATACATGTAATAATAAACAGTTTAAATTAACATATACAGTTCACATTAAATACATGTAATAATAAACAGTTTAAATTAACATATACAGTTCACATTAAATACATGTAATAATAAACAGTTTAAATTAACATATACAGTTCACATTAAATACATGTAATAATAAACAGTTTAAATTAACATATGCAGTTCACATTAAATACATGTAATAATAAACAGTTTAAATTAACATATACAGTTCACATTAAATACATGTAATAATAAACAGTTTAAATTAACATATGCAGTTCACATTAAATACATGTAATAATAATAAACAGTTTAAATTAACATATACAGTTCACATTAAATACATGTAATAATAAACAGTTTAAATTAACATATACAGTTCACATTAAATACATGTAATAATAAACAGTTTAAATGAACATATACAGTTCACATTAAATACATGTAATAATAAACAGTTTAAATTAATATATACATTTCACATTAAATACATGTAATAATAAACAGTTTAAATTAACATATACAGTTCACATTAAATACATGTAATAATAAACAGTTTAAATTAACATATACAGTTCACATTAAATACATGTAATAATAAACAGTTTAAATTAACATATGCAGTTCACATTAAATACATGTAATAATAAACAGTTTAAATTAACATATACAGTTCACATTAAATACATGTAATAATAAACAGTTTAAATTAACATATACAGTTCACATTAAATACATGTAATAATAAACAGTTTAAATGAACATATACAGTTCACATTAAATACGTGTAATAATAAACAGTTTAAATGAACATATGCAGTTCACATTAAATACATGTAATAATAAACAGTTTAAATTAACATATACAGTTCACATTAAATACATGTAATAATAAACAGTTTAAATGAACATATACAGTTCACATTAAATACATGTATAGAAAACAATATTGACAAATTATTCAACATTAACAGGAGCAGGACCATAACCTTCTTCATCTTCATCAACTTCTAAATGAACGAGGGGCGGAGTGATAAGTCATCTGACTGACAAGCAGGTCATGCAGCAGTCAACTGTTTCCTGAGTAAGTGTCCAGAGTTGTTTGAGTTTGTGACTTTCTCCGCCCACGGAGGATTTCTTGGTACCTAACTCTACATTATAGGTAGTTTTTTACGTTTTCGTTCCGATGATGCCGTGAAGCGTGGTTGGAAGCTCAAGTTTGCATTCTAGGGCGCGTAAATAAAACAAAAAATTAGTGCGCATATGTTTTGACTTCGCGTAAATAAAACACGCGTAAACAGAGAACCAACTCCGGCAATGCCGGTCCCAAGCCCGGATGAAAAAGGAGGAGGGCGGCCTGCATGGAGGCCGTAAGGAGGCAGCCCCTCCACCATGCAAAGGCACAACAGGCCAATCACCTGTTTGCTTTAAATCACGATTACTAGCAACACAAGAGAGAAAACCGGACGGATTCTAAAGGCGACGAACTGGAACGGACTACGGACTACGACTTATGGAACTTGGAACACAAGAAGTATAAATGGGAAGGAAGAGGAGCTGGTGGAAGAGGTGAGGAAAGGAAAACTAGAAATCCTGGCTATAACAGAAACAAAGAAAAAAGGACAAGGAGTCATGGATCTCGATGGCAACACGTTGCTCTACAGTGGTGTACCCATGTCTGAAAGAGCTAAAGGGGGCGTGGGTTGCATTGTGGCCCAAAATCAAAAAGATAGTATCAAGGGATGGAACTTTGTCTCAGAGCGCATTATGGTTGTTAAACTAAAAGAAGGAGAAACCATAGTCAACCTGGTCATAGTGTATGGGCCAAATGAGGATGAGAGAGCAGAGGTCAAGGAGGAATTCTTCGAGCTGCTTCAAAGGACAGTGGATGACTGCCTAGATGAAGTTATCATGCTCGGAGATTTTAATGCCAGAGTTGGAAATGACCATGCTAGATGGGGTGGAGTTATCGGAAGATATGGAGAAGATACTCTTAATGACAATGGAAAGCGACTCCTTAGATTATGCAGTGAGCAGAATCTGATCATTACAAACACAAAGTTCCCCCATAAGCGCATACATGCATACACTAGATGTGAACCAACAAAGAATGAGAAGTCAGTGATCGACTATGCCATTGTTCGGAGAAGCTCATTCAAATACGTCAGAGATGCTAGAGTCTGGAGGGGGCCAGAGATTGGAAGTGATCACTACCTGCTAACAATCAAAAGAACAACTGAAAGAGTTGCTCAGCCTAGGAACTGCCCAACATCACGCAAGAAACCAAGTAAACGAGCAGGAAAAATGAGCATTAGGACCTACAAGCTGAGAGAGCCAGAAATTAAGACCAGATATCAGGGGCTTATTGCTGCAGCGGTGAGCAACACAGAAGAACGACCTGATGACTTGAAAACCCTCTGGATTAAATTCAAGGATATCATAAAGACAGCTGCTGCAGAAGCATGCGGTGAAGTCCGACTTGGGAACAAGAGAAAGAGGACACCTTGGTGGACAGAGGAAGTAAAAGAGAAAATAAGAGAGAAGAAAATGGCATGGAAACAATACTTAGGAGCTAAAAACACAACAGGACAAATGGAAAAATATAGAGAATATGTGACACTCAGAACAGAAGCAAAGAATAAAGTGCTAGCAGCAAAACAGAAGTCCTGGGAAGAATTTGGAGAAAAGCTAGAAAAAGATGCACAAGAAAACCAGAAATTGTTCTATAAGACCCTAAAGAACATGAGGAAGGAAAAACAATGCCCTCTCAAATTTATAAAGGACAAGCAAGGCAAATTGCTTACTGCCCCGAAGGAAGTAATGGGAAGATGGAAAGAATATTTCTCAGAACTCCTGGATGGTGAGCATTGTGAAGCATCAGAAATGATAAACACTAGCACAGAAGAGAAAACCAATGATGGTGAAGATGACATAAAGATGGAAGAACTGAAGGCAGCACTGGAGAAAATCAAGATGGGCAAAGCAGCAGGGCATGATGGTATAACACCAGAAATGGTTAAGTTCATGGGAGCATCAGGCGACCTATTACTCTTAAGGGTTTTACAGGCAGCGTGGTACAACAAGACAATACCAAAGGATTGGGAGATTGCCATCATAACACCAATTTTCAAAAAGGGTGACAATCGACAGTGTGGAAACCATAGAGGCATATCCCTTCTCAGTGTCCCTGGTAAAATCTACTCTAGAATCCTAGAGCAGAGACTCCGACGCCTAGCTGAGCCACAATTGGATGAGGTCCAGTGCGGATTCCGAGCAAACCGAAGTACTCAAGACCTAATCTTCACACTCAGACAGCTGAGTGAAAAGGCCCTTGAGTATAAGAGTGAGATGCATCTTTGTTTCATAGATCTGGAAAAGGCGTTTGACAGGGTCCCCTGGAGCAAACTTTGGGACTGTTTGGCAAGGAAGAATATTCCAGCACCTCTGATTCATGCTATACAGAGCTTCTACAAGTCTTGCAGAAATTATGTGAGGACAGCAAACCATAAGTCGGAAGAGTTCAGGACCACCACTGGTGTAAGACAAGGTGATATCCTATCACCTTACCTCTTCATACTCCTCATGGACGATGTCATCAAGGCATGTAAGGAGAGAACAAGAAAGTATTCAGTGGGGTACTGGAAGATGAGACAGGTCTATATTTCGGAGCTGGCATTTGCTGATGATGTTGCCCTGATTGCTAAATCAGAGGCACATCTCCAATCCAACCTGCAAGTCTGGAAGGAAGAGCTGGAGAAGAGAGGGATGGTCATAAGCAGCTCTAAAACAAAATCCATGGTGATATCACGAGAAGAAAGAAAACATCAGATTAAGCTGGGAGAACAGGTCCTGGAGCAGGTCGACCATTTTAAATACCTCGGAGCTATTATAGACCGAAAGGGAGGCATCAAAGAAGAGTTGGCCACTCGAAAAGCAGCAGCTGGGAGACTTTTTCAGGCCATAAATCGAGGATTCCTCAGCAAGAGAGAGGTTGGTAAGAAAACGAAGATGGCTGTATACCGCTCCACCTATGTCCCAGTCTTGACATACGGATGCGAGTCATGGGCAATGACTGCAACCCATGAGGGCCAGATCCAAACCTCAGAAATGAGGTGTCTGGGGAAGGTGGTTGAGGTGACGGGAGGAGACATGGTACGCAGCCAGACGATGCGTCAGGGCCTTAGATCCTACCCCCTGCAGACCCAGGTGGGGCGGTCCCGGTTGGGATGGTTTGGCCGTGTCTGCAGAATGGGAGAAGATCGGATACCACGGCAAGCATGGGAG
The DNA here is from genome assembly GCA_024509875.1 of Oreohelix idahoensis. NCBI lineage: Eukaryota > Metazoa > Mollusca > Gastropoda > Stylommatophora > Oreohelicidae > Oreohelix > Oreohelix idahoensis. The sequence goes on along the minus strand of JAMPIV010010862.1, from coordinate 68,189 downwards.
ACAGAGAGCCAGGGATCCAGACCCCGAGGACGACCCAGAGTCCGCTGGGAGAACAACATTAGACAATCTTTGAAGGATCGAGGACTAGAGTGGAACCGGGCCAGGAGGAAGACAGCCGATGGGATAGTTTGGCGCTCTCTCTTCCAAACCTCTACACCTCACGGTAGAAGGGGAACGACTAAGTAAGTAAGTAAACAGAGAACCACCTGTATTGTCTAACTGCGTGTACAAGAAGCGAGAACATGCAAGAAAAAAAACGAAAGAAAGAAAATAACAGATAAATTGAAAGCATATATCATAATAATTCCCAGGTTTGCTCCCTGTGGAGAATACAGCCACTGTTACAGCTCGCGTACGTTCAGGAAACATGTACTAAAGCGTTCATGTGATGTTGCAGTTATAGTATCTGTAACAACTTACAGTTATAGTATCTGTAACAACTTACAGTTATAGTATCTGTAACAACTTACAGTTATAGTATCTGTAACAACTTACAGTTATAGTATCTGTAACAACTTACAGTTATAGTATCTGTAACAACTTACAGTTATAGTATCTGTAACAACTTACAGTTATAGTATCTGTAACAACTTACAGTTATAGTATCTGTAACAACTTACAGTTATAGTATCTGTAACAACTTACAGTTATAGTATCTGTAACAACTTACAGTTATAGTATCTGTAACAACTTACAGTTATAGTATCTGTAACAACTTACAGTTATAGTATCTGTAACAACTTACAGTTATAGTATCTGTAACAACTTACAGTTATAGTATCTGTAACAACTTACAGTTATAGTATCTGTAACAACTTACAGTTATAGTATCTGTAACAACTTACAGTTATAGTATCTGTAACAACTTACAGTTATAGTATCTGTAACAACTTACAGTTATAGTATCTGTAACAACTTACAGTTACAGTATCTGTAACAACTTACAGTTACAGTATCTGTAACAACTTACAGTTACAGTATCTGTAACAACTTACAGTTACAGTATCTGTAACAACTTACAGTTACAGTATCTGTAACAACTTACAGTTACAGTATCTGTAACAACTTACAGTTACAGTATCTGTAACAACTTACAGTTACAGTATCTGTAACAACTTACAGTTACAGTATCTGTAACAACTTACATTTATAGTATCTGTAACAACTTACATTTATAGTATCTGTAACAATTTACAGTTATAGTATCTGTAACAATTTACAGTTATAGTATCTGTAACAACTTACAGTTATAGTATCTGTAACAACTTACAGTTATAGTATCTGTAACAACTTACAGTTATAGTATCTGTAACAACTTACAGTTATAGTATCTGTAACAACTTACAGTTATAGTATCTGTAACAACTTACAGTTATAGTATCTGTAACAACTTACAGTTATAGTATCTGTAACAACTTACAGTTATAGTATCTGTAACAACTTACAGTTATAGTATCTGTAACAACTTACAGTTATAGTATCTGTAACAACTTGTTACACATGATGCGACGACCAGCCCCCATATACAACCGCATATCAGTTGCCTTATACGAATTGCTTGTGGGTACAGTAGTCCCGTGAATTCTTTGTCTCCTAACAGACACTCCCTCCCCCGGGAATTACGTGGGGCCCAATGTGATGAAATGGACGACCTCTGTCGATCTTTGGTTCTCTCCGGCAGTATCGGTATACTTGTGGAACTGATTTTTATTATGTGCTGTCAATTATCGCACTTTTCTTTCTTTCTTTATTATTCTGCTAAGTAGCAGATATTTGATTTTATCAAATCTCCCTGTACGTGATAAATATCACATTTGAAAGGAGCAGCTGATATGATACATCACATTTGCTTGGCGCTACCCAGATTTGTTGGTTATAGACGCGGCAGATTAACACGTATATCGTCCAGTGCTATCGGCTTAAATCACCGATAAGACACGGAGTTTGCGTACTCATACGACAGATAACAAGATTACTGTCTGTGTGACACATATGGGCAGACAAGTGTGATATAATCGTTTCCGGTCACTAGGTTAAAAGTAATCATGGATTTATTACATTTTAGACAACATGAGTCTACAAATGTGTTTGTGAGAGTGTATGCAAGACATCATATTACCATATATGGGAGACGTGACCTTTTGCAAAATTTTTCCATGTAGGAAATATTTTGAAAGTGCCACACCCGACCTGTTTGAAATGATTGGATCTTTCTGATTAGATTCATAACAACATTGAGGGGAATATAGCCTGACCATTTCGCAATTTTAACTCACTGTGAATTTCAATCTCGCCAAGACAACATCAGACCTCGCCAAAGTGAAGACTAGATTCATAATTCCTATTTGTTAACCGGACCTTTTATTGGAGAACCAAATAAGACTTATAAAGCACAGGAACTCCTACATGTTAATAAGGAACACCGGGACTAGGAAACTGAAGAAACACGGAGTCAGAAAGATAATCGATTGTAGAATTACAGCATCCCAGACGCGTGTAAGTGAACGATTCGTCTCTTTTATTCATCTGTGCAACAAGTCTGTAGCCAGGATTGGCGTAAGTTGTGATTTACATTTCATACTTTATTACTAACATGTGAACTAACATATATATGTATATATTACCATTTGAAGTGTAATGTGTGAAACTCGCTATTGGATGTCAAAGTCAATTGGGGTGGGCAACCTCAGTATCTAGAATGATGATTCATGAACCACCACTGCAAGGGCTGGTGATTGCTTTATTGATAGTTTCGTAAAGAGAACTAAAAGCATAAAGTAGTTCCAGGTTCCCTATGGAGCAGGGAGGGACAGATGAAAGAAATGATGTACATTCTAAGTATAATACTTACATTTTCAAAGCAGTGTAAATGTCCGTATAAACATATTCAATTTAAAATTAATGTAAGTTTTCAAGCTTTAAACTAGTGTAAATGTCTATGTGAAAATATTCATTTTAATTAATAGAAGTTTCAAACTTTTCCACAAGTGTAAATGTAAATGAAACATAAATGAATTTATATTGTGAACACTTTTCAAACAGTGGAGATGTAAATGTAAAACATATTATATCTGTACATTTAACCTTTTCATTTAAATGTAATGTAAAGCTAAAGCTATTCAGTTTAAATGTAAAGGAAGTTTTATCCCAAGGGATTAAGTTTAATTCTCATCGAGGGTAAATTCTGACATGGGATGGTAGAATAGAAGAAGGGGTTGGGGGGCACATAACTATGTGTCGGAGAACGCCATACTCAGAAGAGCGTTTCGTTTCTATTTCTATTACCAGTTATTGGTGGTACCAGCAGAAAGTACTATCTCTGGAACCAAATGAAGGTAGAAGTGGACACGTTTTGCGAGATGCCATCATAAGAGGGTCTTATAGACCGACGCAGAACCAACTTGGCCGTTAGTCCTTGACGTTCTGGGAACATGCAGCGGCTGAACTTTGACCAGAGACGAGCGAGAGCAGAGTGAAAGGAGCTGACCCAGCTGGAGAAAAAACTACCAGAAATGGTTAAGTACATGGGAGCATCAGTGACCTATTACTCTTAAAGGTCCTACAGGCAGCATGGTGCAACAGGACCATACCGGGGGATTGGGAGATTGCCATCATAACACCAGTTTTCAAAAAGGGTGACAATCGACAATGTGGAAACCATAGGGGCATGTCCCTTCTCGGTGTCCCTGGTGAAATCTGCTCTAGAATCCTAGAGCAGAGACCCCGACGCCTAGCTGAGCCACAATTGGATGAGGTCCAGTGCGGATTCCGAGCAAACCGAAGTACTCAAGACCTGGTCTTCACACTCAGACAGCTGAGTGAAAGGGCCCTTGAGTATGGGAGTGAGGTCCGTCTTTGTTTCATAGATCTGGAAAAGGCGTTTGACAGGGTCCCCTGGAGCAAACTTTGGGACTGTTTGGCAAGGAAGAATATTCCAGCACCTCTGATTCATGCTATACAGAGCTTCTACAAGTCTTGCAGAAATTATGTGAGGACAGCAAACCATAAGTCAGAAGAGTTCAGGACCACCACTGGTGTAAGACAAGGTGATATCCTATCACCTACCTCTTCATACTCCTTATGGACGATGTCCTCAAGGCATGTAAGGTGAGGACAGGAAAGTATTCAGTGGGGTACTGGAAGATGAGACAGGTCTGTATTTCAGAGCTGGCATTTGCTGATGATGTTGCCCTGATTGCTTCTTCTTCTTCTTCTTGCGATCGCATCTTTGATGATTACACCGTCAGACGAGTTCTCATGATGAATTCGACTGTTGTTTGAAGTTCCTCTTTAACTCCATATAGCTTTGAGTTTAGTGTTGAGTCATTCGGCCAGTATATCTTTCTTAACTGGTCATACAGAGGACAGTCCTGTAGAACATGCTCAGCAGTTTGTTCGTTTAATCCACATGTGCACAGTGGTGAAGCAGACAATCGTAGCTTGTGCATGTGTTTATTCAGTTTGTTATGCCCTGTCCTGAGTCGAAAAATAGTTATCTGTCCCTGCCGGTCGAGAGTGTGATAGTCGTCTTTGGGTTGGTTCTGTTCTCTTCTGATAGTCTGGATAGCTCTCTTTTTCTCAAAGTATGTGACTTCATTATCTTCTTGTTCACATTCTCCTCCCTTTTTTGCAAGTTTATCTGCCTTTTCATTTCCGGGTACACCACAATGAGATGGTACCCACTGAAGTATGGTTCTCTTTTTGGCAGCTACCTTGTTTAGTTCATTTCTCAGATGCGGGAGTTTACCACCCTTGAGAGCTTGCAGGACAGACAGTGCATCTGTGAGGATGACTACCTGGTGGCAGTCAGAGTTGGTGTTATAAATCATATTTGCAGCTTGCTCTAGAGCTTGAACCTCAGCTGTATAGTTGGAACAGAATTTACCAGAGGGAATGTGCCTAGTCTCATAGTGGTTGTCAGGATATGAGATAAAGATACCGGCACCTCCATTCCTAACAGCATTAGTTGCTGATCCATCTGTATAGGCATGTATCCATGATTGATCGGGATAGCTTTCTTGGATCATACTCAATGTAGCAGTTCGTTTTTGCAGATCATTATACTCACATCCACTTGTGAGACCACTGACTGATGTATTAATTTGGAGGGCACTGCTGGCCTGCTCCCATGGTACAGGGTATAGGGTGGGCTTCAGTGGTGTTGTCTTCATGGATAGGTCTTCTTGATGCTGTCTTATAAGTCTTTTCCCCCGATGCAGAAAGCTGCTACGCTTTAGACGTCCCAATGCCAGATCATCTAGTCTTGCCTTCATTGGGTGCATTGGCATACTGTTATACTTTTCCATCTGGATCATGGTTTTTGTGTCTCTTCTATGGGACAATGTCTGTAATCCAGCAACCTTCTGCATCTCTGTTATTGGTGTAGTTTTCATGGCTCCTGTAATGAGCCTGAGAGCTTGATTTTGCACCTTGTCCAAAGACTGCAGATGTGTGTTAGCAGCTGATGACCATGCTGCTGAGCTAAACTCTAAGTGTGGTCTTATTACTCCATTGTAAATCTTCTTTAGATTTCGTTCATTTGCTCCCCAGTTGGTACCTGCTAATTTTCTGAGTATGCCTAGTCGCCTTCGGGCCTTTCCTTCTGCATTTTCAATATGCTTATTCCATGTAAGCCTTTGGTCAAATGTCACCCCAAGATAGGTGGGGTAGCTTTCTTCCTTGATCACGGTTGTCCCTAGGTGTATGTTAGCTGATTTGTCCTTGGGGGCGAGGGAGAACAGTGTTGTGGAGGTTTTGTCTGTGTTTATTGTGATAAGCCATTTCTCTGCCCATGACACTAGCATGTCTGCTGCCCGCTGCATTCTATAATTTGCTGTGGTGACATTTTCATCAGCGCACCAGAGTACTAGGTCATCTGCATATAAGGCAGCTTTAACTCCTGCAGGGAGATCTTTCACCAGGTCATTGATGTACCCTGATTGCTAAATCAGAGGCACATCTCCAATCCAACCTGCAAGTCTGGAAGGAAGAGCTGGAGAAGAGAGGGATGGTCATAAGCAGCTCTAAAACAAAATCCATGGTGATATCACGAGAAGAAAGAAAACATCAGATTAAGTTGGGAGAACAGGTCCTGGAGCAGGTCGACCACTTTAAATATCTCGGAGCTATTATAGACGGAAAGGGAGGCATCAAAGAAGAGTTGGCCACTCGAAAAGCAGCGGCTGGGAGACTTTTTCAAGCCATAAATCGTGGATTCCTCAGCAAGAAAGAGGTTGGTAAGAAAACGAAGATGGCTGTATACCGCTCCACCTATGTCCCAGTCTTGACATATGGATGCGAGTCGTGGGCAATGACTACAACCCACAAAAGCCAGATCCAAACCTCAGAAATGAGGTATCTGAGGAAAGTGGTTGAAGTAACAAGAAGAGACATGGTCCGCAACCAGACGATCCGTCAAGGCCTAAAATCCCATCCGCTGCAGACCCAAATAGAACAGTCCCAACTAAGATGGTTTGGCCATGTCTGCAGAATGGGAGAAGATTGGCTACCACGACAAGCATGGGAAACAAAGAGCCAGGGATCCAGACCTCCAGGACGACCCAGAGTCCGCTGGGAGGACAACATTAGACAATCTTTGAAGGACCGAGGACTAGAATGGAACCAGGCCAGGAAGAAGACAGCTGATAGAATGGTCTGGCGCTCTCTCTTCCAAACCTCTACACCTCACGGTAGAAGGGGAACGACTAAGTAAGTAAGTAAAACTATCTGTACATAGTCGCATTTTTAATGAAAACATAAACTGATGTGATTATCTGGATCTAGTAAAACTGTCAGTGTCTACAACAGTCATTCACCAGTTTCCACATGTCAAACTAGGTAAATAGTTCAATTCGAAGGGAGTATGTTTTGCTAAGTGTTGCAACTCTAACGGAATATTTGTTGCTAAATAGTGGAATTCTAACGGAATATAAAATTCAACGGAGTATGTGTTAAAAATCCACGCTACTGATTCTTTTCAATAAACCGGTAAGTAAACTAGTTTTCTTCTTTTTGTTTTGTTAGTTGAAATACAAACAATAGTCCAAATATGTGCTACTGTATTTGCATCTAATTTTATTTCAAATTATTAGCTAACCTAAACGAAAATGCTAATTGGGTCTGAAACTCGCGATTGGGTTCATTTTCCTGCAATACGGGTACGGCCGAAAATGGCGGCCAAATTTTAGTTGGCGTAACTCTCTATTAATCTAGGGCACTAAATGAACCTAAAGGCAGAGGTAGCCCCAGGCTCCATGTGAAGCAGGGGATGAATGATGATAATAATGACATCATAATGTACATATTTATTATATTAACATTTTAATAAATTTATGTGTATTATCAAACATGTTTAAATATTGCAATGGTCGTTTTCGGCTGTCCAAGCGCATTTTAATCCAACTCATTGGGTTTAACATTAATTAATGCTCAGGGATGGTAAAGTTTCTGAGGAAAATGAAGTGATGAAATGGAAGCGAAAGACGCCTGATTCTCATGTCAGGAGACCCTTTGCTTAGAAGAGAAATTTGTTTTCTCTCAGTTTGTGGTACACATTTGTAGTACACGTCTGTGGTTTAAGTTGCCAGCAGTCTATGCTAGACGCCTATGTAGACGGGTCTTGAAGACGCTTGCCTTGACAATTGGAGTGGCTATCCCCAGCATTACCTCCTGGGACGTGCTACTGCCACAGAACTGACGATTGACGGAACAGTCAACAGCACCCTTAGGAGCCAACAGTGACGGAACCCAACCTCAACAACAAATCATTGTCAACACTTGGCTAGTTAAGAGAACTTTTTTTTAACGATAGCCACTTTAAAATCTCTACCAGTGATGAAAACATCAAGGTTTAATTTTTTTTTATTTTAAAGAACTTCATTTTTCACTTTGTTAACTATAGTTGATTATTTAATTTGTTATCTGTAAATACAAACTGATGGTTGATTTAATCATTATTGAGTGAATTATTTCACCTGCATGACTCAATTATTCTAAATACATAACCACACAGAGCTATTAAAGTAATATTTTACTGGATCATTGCACTTGGGTGCTCAGACAATACGAGCAAATTTATTTTTCCTCACAGACGGGCGGGAAGATAAAAAGTTCATGACAGCTTCGATGGTGTCAGTTATGCTTGTTTTCTTAAAAACAAAAGTAGGTAATTATTTTAAACATTGTTGCTAATGAAACCTACCACACAGAATATTTGACTAGCTAGCTACTGTGTGGTGCATCATAGGTTCAACTTTATGTTATGTGCTTTTGGGTGATCAATATATTGTCAAGCTAAATATTCTTCTTCTTCTTCTTCTTCTTCCTCGTTCGTCCTGAAAAGGACGTTGGTTGCGTTGTGTCTGTTTACAGCGGAGCTGCGATATCTGCGCCTTTCGGCCGGCACATCCGACTTCAGCACAGCATTTTTTGGGACCGGGTTTGCCTTCCCTCTTCGATCCCTACTCTCTCAGCCAGACTGCAGTGATGCATAAATAACACATAAGGAAGGGAAACCCGAGGCCTGTAAACAGTAAATTAATATTAGACAAACATAAAGGTATGTTTTCAGGCACTCGTAAGAAATAAAGAAGTTGAACACTTGGACAACAGAAAAACAACAGACGTGAGTGGCTTACCCAGGGTTCGAACCCCGTACCTTCCGTACGACAACTCCGCCTAGCTATCAAGCGAATCACACTGACCCCACGGCCAGCTAGGCATCCCCAAAAAAGGATGCTTTGCTGACTATATATCAGTACGAAACACACAAGATAACACCGGAAGTATACAGTGGGCAACTCAGCCCTTTAATGACGCAATCACTTCTGTTGTTCTCCTATTAACAGTATGTGTCAGTCCAAACAAGACAAAGACCTTGATACTGGGTCCAGTAAATAGTAGAAGACTTAAGGACAGTAGTATAGAACAGAGGGTAGGTTTCTGGTATTGTATAAACATAAATAACACATAAGGAAGGGAAACCCGAGGCCTGTAAACAGTAAATTAATATTAGACAAACATAAAGGTATGTTTTTCAGGCACTCGTAAGAAATAAAGAAGTAGAACACTTGGACAACAGAAAAACAACAGACGTGAGTGGCTTACCCAGGGTTCGAACCCCGTACCTTCCGTACGACAACTCCGCCTAGCTATCAAGCGAATCACACTGACCCCACGGCCAGCTAAGCATCCCCAAAAAAGGATGCTTTGCTGACTATATATCAGTACGAAACACACAAGATAACACCGGAAGTATACAGTGGGCAACTCAGCCCTTTAATGACGCAATCACTTCTGTTGTTCTCCTATTAACAGTATGTGTCAGTCCAAACAAGACAAAGACCTTGATACTGGGTCCAGTAAATAGTAGAAGACTTAAGGACAGTAGTATAGAACAGAGGGTAGGTTTCTGGTATTGTATAAACATAAATAACACATAAGGAAGGGAAACCCGAGGCCTGTAAACAGTAAATTAATATTAGACAAACATAAAGGTATGTTTTCAGGCACTCGTAAGAAATAAAGAAGTAGAACACTTGGACAACAGAAAAACAACAGACGTGAGTGGCTTACCCAGGGTTCGAACCCCGTACCTTCCGTACGACAACTCCGCTTAGCTATCAAGCGAATCACACTGACCCCACGGCCAGCTAGGCATCCCCAAAAAAGGATGCTTTGCTGACTATATATCAGTACGAAACACACAAGATAACACCGGAAGTATACAGTGGGCAACTCAGCCCTTTAATGACGCAATCACTTCTGTTGTTCTCCTATTAACAGTATGTGTCAGTCCAAACAAGACAAAGACCTTGATACTGGGTCCAGTAAATAGTAGAAGACTTAAGGACAGTAGTATAGAACAGAGGGTAGGTTTCTGGTATTGTATAAACATAAATAACACATAAGGAAGGGAAACCCGAGGCCTGTAAACAGTAAATTAATATTAGACAAACATAAAGGTATGTTTTCAGGCACTCGTAAGAAATAAAGAAGTAGAACACTTGGACAACAGAAAAACAACAGACGTGAGTGGCTTACCCAGGGTTCGAACCCCGTACCTTCCGTACGACAACTCCGCCTAGCTATCAAGCGAATCACACTGACCCCACGGCCAGCTAGGCATCCCCCAAAAAAGGATGCTTTGCTGACTATATATCAGTACGAAACACACAAGATAACACCGGAAGTATACAGTGGGCAACTCAGCCCTTTAATGACGCAATCACTTCTGTTGTTCTCCTATTAACAGTATGTGTCAGTCCAAACAAGACAAAGACCTTGATACTGGGTCCAGTAAATAGTAGAAGACTTAAGGACAGTAGTATAGAACAGAGGGTAGGTTTCTGGTATTGTATAAACATAAATAACACATAAGGAAGGGAAACCCGAGGCCTGTAAACAGTAAATTAATATTAGACAAACATAAAGGTATGTTTTCAGGCACTCGTAAGAAATAAAGAAGTAGAACACTTGGACAACAGAAAAACAACAGATGTGAGTGGCTTACCCAGGGTTCGAACCCCGTACCTTCCGTACGACAACTCCGCCTAGCTATCAAGCGAATCACACTGACCCCACGGCCAGCTAGGCATCGTCTTTGGGTCCCAAAGCTAAATATGAGTTTCGAAGATAAAACATTCTTTACTTTCTTTTTATCCCGTTTTACATGAAACTTTTTTGTCCTTTTTCACAGCAAGACTCCACTATACCTTGTTTGGCTCCATCATAATAAATGTTTATATTTTTATTTCATAACTGTTGTGCTCATAATTGATTTATTTGTTTACACGGTTTGATTAAAGCCCGCTTAGTCTCGCAGCTCTACGTCAACATCCATTTCTCAGTTCTACTAGAGTAGATCTTCGAATCTCACTGTCATTTCTCAGTTCTACTAGAGTTAGATCTTCGAATCTCACTGTCATTTCTCAGTTCTACTAGAGTAGATCTTCGAATCTCACTGTTATTTCTCAGTTCTACTAGAGTTAGATCTTCGAATATCACTGTCATTTCTCAGTTCGACTAGAGTAGATCTTCGAATCTCACTGTCATTTCTCAGTTCTACTAGAGTAGATCTTCGAATCTCACTGTCATTTCTCAGTTCTACTAGAGTTAGATCTTCGAATCTCACTGTCATTTCTCAGTTCTACTAGAGTAGATCTTCGAATCTCACTGTCATTTCTCAGTTCTACTAGAGTTAGATCTTCGAATCTCACTGTCATTTCTCAGTTCTACTAGAGTAGATCTTCGAATCTCACTGTTATTTCTCAGTTCTACTAGAGTTAGATCTTCGAATCTCACTGTCATTTCTCAGTTCTACTAGAGTTAGATCTTCGAATCTCACTGTCATTTCTCAGTTCTACTAGAATAGATCTTCGAATCTCAGTCATTTCTAATTAAAAACAAGCAAAAATTTTTAATGAACATTTAATATATTATTTTTAATTAAAATTGACAGTTCAATTTCTAATGGGTTATAACTGGGATATATAGTGGTTATAATTTTAGATATGAAAATTAAATTTTTCACAGACTACATATATTACATCTGTGAGAGGAGATGCTTAAGAAAAGCAATTAATGTTACCAGGAGAGATAGAGTGAGAAATGGTGGCATCGGAGGAATTGTGGGAACTACATCCTACATCAAGTATATAGAGACTAAAGTGGTTTGATCATCTCATGTGAATGGAGCCTGATAAGTACTACTACGTGCCTACAACAGTGGTTTGATCATCTCATGTGAATGGAGTCTGATAAGTACTACTACGTGCCTACAACAGTGGTTTGATCATCTCATGTGAATGGAGCCTGATAAGTACTACTACGTGCCTACAACAGTGGTTTGATCATCTCATGTGAATGGAGCCTGATAAGTACTACTACGTGCCTACAACAGTGGTTTGATCATCTCATGTGATTGGAGCCTGATAAGTACTACTACGTGCCTACAACAGTGGTTTGATCATCTCATGTGATTGGAGCCTGATAAGTACTACTACATGCCTACAACAGTGGTTTGATCATCTCATGTGATTGGAGCCTGATAAGTACTACTACATGCCTACAACAGTGGTTTGATCATCTCATGTGATTGGAGCCTGATAAGTACTACTACGTGCCTACAACAGTGGTTTGATCATCTCATGTGATAGCCTGATAAGTACTACTACGCCTACAACAGTGGTTTGATCATCTCATGTGATTGGAGCCTGATAAGTACTACTACATGCCTACAACAGTGGTTTGATCATCTCATGTGATTGGAGCCTGATAAGTACTACTACGTGCCTACAACAGTGGTTTGATCATCTCATGTGATTGGAGCCTGATAAGTACTACTACGTGCCTACAACAGTGGTTTGATCATCTCATGTGAATGGAGCCTGATAAGTACTACTACGTGCCTACAACAGTGGTTTGATCATCTCATGTGATTGGAGCCTGATAAGTACTACTACATGCCTACAACAGTGGTTTGATCATCTCATGGCCTACAACAGTGGTTTGATCATCTCATGTGAATGGAGCCTGATAAGTACTACTACGTGCCTACAACAGTGGTTTGATCATCTCATGTGAATGGAGCCTGATAAGTACTACTACGTGCCTACAACAGCAGCAGATCTGGTTTCAGGGCACGGGGAAGACCAAGAGACAGATGGATCACTACAACTACACGGACTCCCAGCGGCCATTACGACACACTTGACCCAAGAATGCAAACTTGAGCTCCCCACGCCGCTTCACGGCAATAGCGGAACGAAAACGTAAAAATGTAAGTACCTGTAGAGTCAGGTGACCATTTCACAGCTGGGCAGACTGTAGCTGTGACCTACCAGGTAACGAACCCAGTCCCTTTGCTTCGATAATCTTATTCACACTCATCATCATCAGCTGCCATCTCCACAACGAAGGTTGGCTGTAATGGATCTCCGTCTTCTGCCTCTTGTCTTGGTGGTGCACTCTGATAGACTCTTTCCTGTCCATCTCTTGATGTTATCTTCCCACTTATAGCGCTGTCTTCCCCGTGCACGTTTGCCTTCACCTCTCCCTTCTATTATGGTCTTCTGCAAGGTGTTATGCCTTTTTATGTGGCCAAAGTATTTTAGCGGCCGAACTTTGATCTCCCTCATTAGTTCTCTTTTCATACCTAGGTTTTCTAGGACCTCCTTATTTGTTTTCTTCTCTTTCCACGAGATACGCCCCATTCTTCTATATATCCACATTTCAAGAGCCTATTCACACTGCTACTCGTTAATCAGTACCGCGGATATTACTTGTGTAAGTGTGAAACCTTGTGGGATCATCACCCACAGTGTATTCGTCCTCGTTATATTTAAAATATTTATATTCATCTATTTTGTTTTCCTCTGTCCAGGGACGGGCTGAGTGATCGGGGCCCCGGGGCTCATTGTCCCCTGATTATAGATTCCACCTGGAAAGGTTAGAGGAGCGTGAACCCCTCAACTGCGTGGGTCCTCGTGCAGTGACTCAACGCTCAATTTGCTCCTGATTTTGTCCCTTCGCCCAAATTTTGTATGAGTAAACAGGCTACAAAATCTTGTGTTTCGGCATGTCCTAATATAACCGACTTGCCTTGAATCTAGGTTAAACGAAGCGTGCAAAAATGTTTTCAGTCGTCTAAAATGTTTACAATAACATTTCGCACTTTAGTAAGTCAAATGCACCAAGAAACTAAACAAATGTGTCAGCAACGCTCAATATCGGCCATGACCGCCATGTTGAATCTTCACCGCCAAAAAATTAGACCTTTCTGGAGCCACTAGCCTGAGGAACACGGGGGATGGGGGTACCCCAGTAAAGAAATGCGCGCTTAGAATGGGCAAGTGTGTTCGTTCGTGATAACAGTCAGTAGGTCAGTCACGGACAACGTCTGCCAGCAAGCCTATTCACTACTAAGACTGTCACGTGACTGCAACAAACAAAACAGTTTGTAAAAATAGTCTGAACTATTCTGGAAGTCTCAAGTCTGGTTTGTGAAAGAACTGCCGTGAATACCAACTACGGTACATTTACAGGAAATGCCCTACACACTAGCAAATGCGCAGTGAAAAAAACACACCCAAACAGCAAGGATGAAAGGGGGGGGGGGGGGGGGGGGGAGAGAAGGACATTATGGGTTTCGCGCAAGTGATCATGTCTGGCCACGTCTTCCTGTCAGTAGTGCCGTTTATCAGATCACTTGCTGACATTATGTACGCCATAGTGTTAAACTCCAGGGAACAATGTTCATAATCACATTGACTACATACTAATATGCGGGAGATTTAGAAACTGTTTGAAAGCTGTGAAAACTAGGCCAGGTGCAGACTGCAGTAGTGATCATGTACCAGTAATAGGAAAACTTAAAATAAAATTGAAGAAAGTAAAGCGAGCTTCAAACAACATCAAGTTAAACTTAGCCTTACTTAAATCACATAAGGAAATGAGTGAAAGATACAACATTACAGTACAGAATAGGTACAATGCAATAGAAAAAATACAGAGTATAGATGAACAGTGGGAAATGCTAAAAGAATCAATACATCAAAAGAAATCGTACCAGAAGTAAAGAGGACTGCAAAGAAGAAGTGGATGACAGATGAAATTTTACAACTGATGGATGCAAGAAGGAAGGAGAAGCAAGACAACGAAGAATATGACAGACTAAATAAGGAAATAGTAAACAAAAATGTAAAACAGCAAAAGAAGTATGGCTAAACCAGAAGTGCAGAGAGCTTGAAGTGTAGAACTGAAAAGACACAAAATCTATGTACAAGCAAATAAATGAGTTAACAGGCAGAAGGACACACACAGTTACTGGCTGTTTGAAATCAAAAGACGGAGCATTGCTAATGGGTCAGAACATGGAGCTGTATGATGATGTAAAGACCAGATTTGAGCGACCAGGACAGCTGTGAAGGACCTTCAATACTTGTGGCAGAGGTAGTGCGCCACATTAAGAAAGGCACATAGTCTGGACTAGATAATATAACAGAAGAGGAAGTGGAAGCTTTGGGAGAATTTGAAGTAGAAGTGATAACAAAACTCTTAAATGACATCTACAACAGGGGTCAAATACCTGATGATCTGCTAAAATCCATATTCATAGCTTTGCTAAAGAAACCTGGAGCCATGGAATGTGAAGAACATCGTACCCTTAGTCTTATGAGTCATGTGACCAAAATATTATTACGAATTATCATGAGAAGAGTGAGACATAAAATTAGACCAGAAATCAGTGATGAACAGTGTGGATTTGTAGAAGGTAAAGGCGCAAACAATGCTATATATATTATAAGAACATTAATAGAAAGAGCCATAAGAAAATGGTTTCCCCAGAATGCACTATAAAAGTAAATGGAACAATTTTAAAATATACTACTGGACAAAAGTTAAGAGCCGCCATTCAGTTTAGACAAGGTTTATATAATTGATTGGCAAACTGTAAAGACAAGTGAAAATGTCATTAAAACTATGCTCAGAGAAATGTGTATACATTTCTGTGTGCATTAGGTTAATTTTTTTTTAAATGTTCAAAAACTGGGTCACTTTAACCCGCACGTGAAAATTGCCATTGTTGCTGCAAAAACTCGTGGTTTTTGCAACACGCCCCACTAGTTCAAAAGGTGAAAAAGTGAGTTGAATTTGAATGCACGTGGAAAATGATCATCGGTAAAGAGTGTTCGCCGTTGGTATGCAATAAATCAGTATGACAAGTGGTCGAAATAATCACTGCATTAGCCATGCCACCAAGAAGAAGTCTCAGCACTGTAGACCGTGGTCGAGCCATGGCATGGATTCAGGATGGTCAATCTGTTCGTCATGTTGCAAGACGTTTAGCAGTGTCCCACTCTACCATTCAGAGACTTCTTGAGAGATTTCAAGGTACCGGACATTTGGAAAATCGACCCTGCTCAGGAAGAATTATATAAACCTTGTCTAAACTGAATGGCGGCCCTTAACTTTTGTCCAGTAGTATAGCTCAATAGATCCAAATACCTGGGCACAATAACAACGGGTGGAAGATGCATCTCAGAAGTGAAGAGCAGAATAGCTTAGGCAAAAACAGCATTCTATAAAATGAAGAGTATTTTATGCAACAATTCTTTGTCAATGGAAGTAAGAGAGTTCCTCCGTGTTATATAGAACCAATCCTGACATATGGGAGTGAGTCATGGGCAATTAGTAAATAAGTAGGGAAAGCACTAGAGGTCACAAAGATGTGGTTTTACAGAAGTATGTTAAAAATACCATGGACAGCCAAAAAGAGTAATGTGGATGTCCTGAAAGAGTCCAATGCACAAAAGAAACTTATTTCACAAGTTAGAAAGAAGCAATCCACTTTTTTGGGGGCATGTTATGGGAAGAGGAAAGCTGGAATATATCGTAACAACAGGTAAGAGAATATATCATAACAACAGATAAGATTGAAGGAAACAGAGACAGAGGAAGACAAATACTGGACAGTTTGACATCGTGGCATGGAAGAAGTCAGTCAACAACAGAATTGATAAATTGTACTGGAGACAGGAAGTTGTGGAGAGACATGATCTCCTGTGCTACTAGGCATGGTACTTGAAGAACTGTCGCTTCTTTCTTTAAGCCTTCCATATCTGTTCCTCTCCCCTCCTCCCAATATGTTATGAAACACTTATTTTAAAAAGCAATTAAATACAACTAGAAGTAAATACTCCAACAAATATACATTAGATATACATTCATTCATCTGTGTTAACCTTAGCTCCCTGTGGACATTAGGTCCTCATTCATGTCCTACTTTCTGTCGTGGAATATTCTAATCCACATATATAAATTATCAAGTAAATATAAAGCCTAATAAATACATATAATAAATAAAGGAAGAAGAATGGTAAAGAACAGTGCTGTCACAATGACTGTACTCGAAATCCCCCTTGTTTTCTACTGCGTATGCAAATTGTAACGTTTCACGTTGATATTAAAGGCCTTCTGCAACATACACGCGTTTCCCAAACACACAATAAAATGTGCTGCCTTTCTAAGAAAAACCTTGAAATATGCAAGTTGACCTAAATTTTAAATTCCATTCATGTCTTTTTCTACACTATGTTACCAAGATCAAAAGACAGATGGACAAAAGGATAGCGAGAAGGGAGAGGCAGAAAGCCGAACACTAAACACGCTTCGCGCGATACACAAATGCTGCCATCACGCGTGTAAGACTACAAGCACTAACTTTTTCGGACGGACAGTGATAAATTCACTACCCTTCCCAGAGTTAGGTTTTAAAATCATAAAAAAAAACGCTTATTAGGAAAGATAACATTATATGGGTTTACGTTTGAAAACATTACAGTACCCAGACAGCACATCTTCGAAACAGGAGGTAGAAGGAATTGCATATTTTGAACGCAGCCACGTAGCTCTTTTAAATTTGGATATTTGGGTTCCTTAGGGCTTGCTGACAAAGAATATGTAAAACGTTACGCAAATAGTCCAGGAATTAATAAATTATAACCAAAATAAAATAGTGGGGATGCCTGACAGCATGGAATCATTTCTGCTCATAAAATTTTTTTATAACGTGTTTGAAAAAAATCTTACGTTACAGAATTAGCCTACCATGTAAACTCCAAATTGATTGGAGCGCAACAAATGAAAGACTAACCACGATTGGTCGGGCTATAAATACTATCTTTCGTTGTTAGGGAGACGTAGGAAGGTAACATTTTTTTTTTCAAACACTTGTCGAAACGTGGCCTCATTGGCTAGACTCGCTGATATACTCACTTAGGAGCGTTAGTTCGAGACCACTAGTGCAAATAATCTTGATAAAGCAACAGTGCGTTGAAGCCAGCTCATATTTGTGTTAAATAAAAGCCTGGAACATAAGCAGATGGGAATTTGTGCCAGTAATTGTGCCAGAATTCATTGCTAATCAACGTATCTGTGTTTATTTCCATGAAATTGTGGTAAGCTTGAACCATTCAGTATCTTTTAATGAAAATTGAATGTAAATTGTTAATTTATGCCTGTATATATATGTGTAGTTCAGTGGCAAACAGGAGATAAAGCCTATAATGCTCCAGCCTGAACAGAGGGTGTCGGAAGGAAGTAAAACGGCATGGAATGGCCAAATAGTACACTGACACCTGGATGATTGACTAGAAAGAAATAATGCTGGAAGTGCAGAGGCGTGGTAACCATTAAGGAGGTAAATACTGGTATAAAGTATTTCAGATGAAGCTGACAGTTGGCCTAACGCTCTGAACTCAATGTTTGTGTTGTATTGTGCTCAGTGTAGAACTAGAGTATCAATTAGTTATGAAGTAGAAGGTACATCCTTCTTGTTTTCAGGGACCGTGGTCTTGATGGTACTGAGCAGCACCTGGTCAGAGCTTTGCTGAATCCAGAGTCGGACAGCATACTCCTTGGTCTTTTTAGCTATCAGTGAGGTGTCTCCAGAGCCCAGGGGAGAATTCGAGCAGAGGAGTCCTTTCCTGCCGCCATCACGCAAGATAAGCTGATTTGGCCAGCTGAGCTCAACATTATGTCCCCTCATCTTGAAATGACTTTGTAAAAATAACATTCAGAGGGGAATTTAATTGTCTTAATATCAGGAACTGAGAACATCTCCAATACTAGTCCCAAAAACAAACTATTGAAGTCATGATGACAAATACCAACAGAGCTTGAACAAAACAAAACCAGTATTACCTCATATTACTACTACACAACTGACACACATAGGATATTTTAATAATATATGTCACTACAATATTCATATTGATAAAGTCTGTACATATACTTGTAATTAAAATTGATTGTGATTCCTGGTTCCTTTGTATTTGAATCAGGACACATATACCTTTATGATAACCATGAATACATATTGTTATTTGAAAAGTTATCAGTGACTCCTTAAGATATTCTCATAGAGTGTTATATGTATGTGAGTGTCACAGTGTTGTCAAGAGTAGTGGATTAAATTAAATTGTTTATCTGTCTGTTGTTGTGACTTACACTGCATCATACACATACCCTAGACACATAACGTAGTCATCACACTATTCCAGAATAATTCTGACTGAGATATATAGATATGTGGTAGCAAGTAAGGTTATCTATAATACACTACTCTTAATAGATATAGATACCTTCACAGCTGATCTCAGTCAGTACACTAAGTCCCCTATAAATATTTATAACATCCCACTTCACCACATATATTGGGGTCTCGCTCTTGGGATTTTGAATCTTTCCCTATTAAAAATATTGGGGGTAATTCACTTCAGGGAATATAAGAATTAAAAGGTATCCTTGGGTGGAATTAAATAAGGTTGAGCTCACGGTGCCTGTGTTGTCCATTAGATATATTTAGAGATTAAATTGTTGGTTAGACATTGTATAAACTTACCTGATAGACAATGGCGGACCTAGCCAAATTTCGATCTGCTGCTGTTCAGACTGCAAAGGAGTTAGGATTAGATGGGCAAGTTATGGTTGCCTATGTTACTACGGAATGTGACAAATTTATTGAACGCGAAGAAAGAAGGTTTGAAGCCGAAAGACAGTTAGAGGCTGAAAGGGAAATTAAGAAGTTACAATTTGAAGCTGAGGCTGAGACTAAGAGGTTGCAAGCTGAGGCTGAGACTAAGAGGTTGCAGATTGAGGCTGACAAAGAGGCTAAGAAATTGGAAGTAGAAAGAGAAGACAAAAGATTAGCTGCAGAAAGGGAAGAGAAGAAATTAGCTGCAGAAGAGAGGAAATTAGCTGCAGAAAGGGAAGCAGAAGATAAAAGATTACAAAGGGAACATGAGTTACGACTAAGGGAGTTTGAGTTTCAAGGCCATGCTCCTGAAAATGGTGCCAGTCCTTTTGCCTCTGATGCTACGGTTACTCAAGGAGCCTCAACCTCAGCTATGAATTTTCATTTAGATCATTTTGTTGAGAAAGACGATGATATTGGGAGCTACCTAAATAGGTATGAACTATTAGCTACCACGTATGGGTTAGAGAGAGAAAGGTGGAGCTTAAAGTTATCTCAGGGACTTCGTGGGGCAGCTTATGAAGTTTTTGCAAAAATGAGCAGAGGTGATCAGGAAAATTATGATATGCTAAAGCAGGCTCTTTTGTTAAGGTATGAAAAGAATGCAGAATTTTATAGGAAAAAATTTAGGAATGCTAAACTACTGTCAGGTGAAACCTATCACCAGTTCTCTGCACGAATAGAGACATACTTGGAGAAATGGACTTCTCTGGGGAAAACCCAAGATCTTAAGGAAATGGTCCTTATAGAGCAATTAAGAGAGTCCATGGCTCCAGACCTGAGAAAGTTTCTCATGGAACAAGGTGCAGAGAGGCTGGGTGAGTTGCTAAATGTTGCTGAAAGGTATCAAGCAGCTCAAGCAGAGGTAACAGGTAATAAAAAGAAACAAGTGGATAACTTTAGGGCACCACAGAACTTTAATAAATTTGATACTAGGGATCAAAATAAAGGTAAGCACCAATTTGATAGGCCACGGTATGAAAATAAAAATAAATTCCCACAATTCGATGAAAGGAAATATAATGAAAGAAAATCTTTCAACCAAGGAAAAAGGTGGTGTAAGAATTGTCAGATGGACAATCATGACACTGACCGTTGCAGAAAGAGACCTGTGATATTGGCAACAGTGCAGACCAGATCACAGACAAAGAAGGAGGAGGATAATCCCATAAATACTCACCCAGAAGAGATGAGGAAGGCACAGGCTGGGGATAAAACACTCAAGCCTTGTTTCAGAAAATTGTCAACTTGTCATACAACTCCAGGCAAGGGAGATTTTTACATGAAAAACAAGTTGATGTATAGGAAGACTGGAGCTAGATCCAAAGGTCAAGGACAGCTGGTACTTCCTAAAAGATATAGGGCAGACTTAATAAGGAGCCTACATGTGAAACCAGATGGGGACCATGAGAAGATAGGTACCATCATTCAAAAGGTGGCTCACAATTATTATTGGCCCAAAGCAAGATGGGACATTGAGAATTTTGTAGAAAGGTGTAGCATAGCACATGAGGGAACACCCACAAGTGGGAACATTGATCAGGACCTGGACACGCCACGGGGCAAAATTAGGCCTGATAATAAAAAGAAAAATAGATTTGATAAAGTGGACCAAATGGAATTGGAAGCCCCTTTTCACGGACAAGCTTCACTTAACTGTTTTACAATGGCCACTATGCGGAGAGTGCAAAAAGATGTCTTACCCCAGGATAAGCCGAAAATCCCTCAATCGGACTTAAACAAACTGGAGGAAGAGGATGTAGGGAGGAAATCTCTCATCAAGAATTTTAAGTGGGGAGAAAGCCCCAAAAGAATTGGTAGCGGTCGTTTTGTGAATGATAATTCTGGGAGGAAAAATCATCACTATAAAGCTTCGAGTGGAAGAGACCATACCGGTGCATGGACAAATAGGTCCACACAATTAAAGGTCCATATGTAGCTATGTTAAGAACGTGGACTGATGAAAAGGCAGAGGAAAACATTACATCTTCATACCAATATGTGAATGAGCTGACCACTCGGTTAAAAACTGGCTGGAAACTTGCCAATGAAAATTTGAAACAAGCCAGGAAGAAACATGCTGCCTATTATAACAGGAAGGCGAAGGACAGAAATTTGGCTGTGGGAGAGAAAGTACTGCTTCTTTTGCCTGGGAGTCAGAATAAGTTACAAATTGGATGGCAGGGTCCATATACAGTTCTAGAGAAGGTGTCTAGAACAAAATTATAAGATAGATAAGAAGGGGAAAGAAAAAATCTATCATGTGAATCTCCTGAAGAAATATTTGGAAAGAGAACATCAGGAAGAGACACACTTGTTGACCTTGTCCATCGCCATGGAGATGAAAAAGGAACCACTTTCATCATTTGAATATCCATTACACCCCTGTGAGACAGCAGCACTGGTGAAAATCAGTACACATTTAACGAAAACTCAGAAAGAGAGAGTGCAACAGGTTCTAAATAATCATGCAGAGGTGTTAACAGACCGACCAGGGCATACAAACCTATTGGAATATGATATGAAACTAATAGACTCCACACCTGTCTGTATGAAACCATATTCGATTCCGTTTGCTAAGGAGAAAGCTTTGAAGGAAGAGATAGACTATCTGTTGAAGGAAGGAATTATTTCGCACAGTGAATCTTCGTATAGTTCCGGTGTTGTACTCTTAAGGAAGCCCTCTGGAGAACATAGACTCTGTATAGATTACAGGAGACTGAATGCTATTACAGAAGGACAGGTGGATCCATTGCCGGATACAAATCAGCTGTTTGCCAGACTAAATAAAGCTAAATATTTCTCAAAAATGGATCTGAGTAAAGGATACTATCAGATTCCAGTAAAGCCTGAGGTTAGACCATACCTAGCTTTTAGTACCTCAGAAGGACACTATGAGTTTAATAGATTGCCATTTGGATTGAAGAATGCGCCTAGTGTCTTCTCTAGAATGATGAGAAAATTATTGGATCCTCTGAATAATCCCTGTATAACAAATTTTATGGATGATATCCTTATAGCAACAGAAACCTTTGAGGAACACATTGACTCTCTGAACATGCTGTTTGATCGACTTAGGGAGGCAAATTTAACAGCCCGACCAACCAAATGTTGCTTGGATGTAAAGAATTGGAATTTTTGGGACACACAGTTTATCAGGGAAACATGACCCCTGACCCAAAGAATTTAGAGAAACTAAAGAAAGCCCCGAGACCACAAACCAAGAAGGCCGTGAGATCCTTTGTCTCATTATGTGGTTTCTACCAGAAGTATATCAAAAACTTTAATTCCATATGTGCACCGTTAACTGAATTGACACGTAAAGGACATCCAGATCGCATTACATGGACACCACAATGTGAAATGACTTACCAAGAATTGAAGGAAAAGCTCACAAGTAAACCCATTTTGAAATTACCTGACTTAAGTCAAGAATTCATTGTAAGGACGGATGCCAGTAATATTGGGCTAGGAGCAACTCTACTACAGAAATCAGATGCATTGGATGGGGAATTAAGCCCAGTGGCATATGCTAGCAGAAAGTTGAATAAAGCTGAAATCAACTACTCAACTAGCGAAAAGGAATGTCTTGCAGTAATATGGGCAATAAAGAAATTCAATATTTATCTATATGGGAAGGCATTTAAGTTGCAAACAGACCACAAACCTTTATCGTTTCTAGCACAGGCTAAGCATGAGAACTCTAGGTTACTCCGATGGTCTTTACTTCTGGCTCCATATAATTTTAGCATTGAGTATATATCTGGAAAAACCAATTTGGGAGCGGATTTTTTAAGCCGCCATCCGTGTGATGAGAATCACCGTAAACCCCAGAAATAATAATAAATTTCTCTATGTGAATATAGAATAAAGGACTGACATATAATGTCTGTTTTAAGAGGGGAGGTGTCGTGGAATATTCTAATCCACATATATAAATTATCAAGTAAATATAAAGCCTAATAAATACATATAATAAATAAAGGAAGAAGAATGGTAAAGAACAGTGCTGTCACAATGACTGTACTCGAAATCCCCTTGTTTTCTACTGCGTATGCAAATTGTAACGTTTCACGTTGATATTAAAGGCCTTCTGCAACATACACGCGTTTCCCAAACACACAATAAAATGTGCTGCCTTTCTAAGAAAAAACCTTGAAATATGCAAGTTGACCTAAATTTTAAATTCCATTCATGTCTTTTTCTACACTATGTTACCAAGATCAAAAGACAGATGGACAAAAGGATAGCGAGAAGGGAGAGGCAGAAAGCCGAACACAAAACACGCTTCGCGCGATACACAAATGCTGCCATCACGCGTGTAAGACTACAAGCACTAACTTTTTCGGACGGACAGTGATAAATTCACTACCCTTCCCAGAGTTAGGTTTTAAAATCATAAAAAACGCTTATTAGGAAAGATAACATTATATGGGTTTACGTTTGAAAACATTACAGTATAAATACTATCTTTCGTTGTTAGGGGAGACGTGAAAAGGTAACATTTTTTCAAACACTTGTCGAAACGTGGCCTCATTGGCTAGACTCGCTGATATACTCACTTAGGAGCGTTAGTTCGAGACCACTAGTGCAAATAATCTTGATAAAGCAACAGTGCGTTGAAGCCAGCTCATATTTGTGTTAAATAAAAGCCTGGAACATAAGCAGATGGGAATTTGTGCCAGTAATTGTGCCAGAATTCATTGCTAATCAACGTATCTGTGTTTATTTCCATGAAATTGTGGTAAGCTTGAACATTCAGTATCTTTTAATGAAAATTGAATGTAAATTGTTAATTTATGCCTGTATATATATGTGTAGTTCAGTGGCAAACAGGAGATAAAGCCTATAATGCTCCAGCCTGAACAGAGGGTGTCGGAGGGAAGTAAAACGGCATGGAATGGCCAAATAGTACACTGACACCTGGATGATTGATTAGACAGAAATAATGCTGGAAGTGCAGAGGCGTGGTAACCATTAAGGAGGTAAATACTGGTATAAAGTATTTCAGATGAAGCTGACAATTGGCCTAACGCTCTGAACTCAATGTTTGTGTTGTATTGTGCTCAGTGTAGAACTAGAGTATCAATTAGTTATGAAGTAGAAGGTACATCCTTCTTGTTTTCAGGGACCGTGGTCTTGATGGTACTGAGCAGCACCTGGTCAGAGCTTTGCTGAATCCAGAGTCGGACAGCATACTCCTTGGTCTTTTTAGCTATCAGTGAGGTGTCTCCAGAGCCCAGGGGAGAATTCGAGCAGAGGAGTCCTTTCCTGCCGCCATCACGCAAGATAAGCTGATTTGGCCAGCTGAGCTCAACATTATGTCCCCTCATCTTGAAATGACTTTGTAAAAATAACATTCAGAGGGGAATTTAATTGTCTTAATATCAGGAACTGAGAACATCTCCAATACTAGTCCCAAAAGACAAACTATTGAAGTCATGATGACAAATACCAACAGAGCTTGAACAAAACAAAACCAGTATTACCTCATATTACCACTACACAACTGACACACATAGGATATTTTAATAATATATGTCACTACAATATTCATATTGATAAAGTCTGTACATATACTTGTAATTAAAATTGATTGTGATTCCTGGTTCCTTTGTATTTGAATCAGGACACATATACCTTTATGATAACCATGAATACATATTGTTATTTGAAAAGTTATCAGTGACTCCTTAAGATATTCTCATAGAGTGTTATATGTATGTGAGTGTCACAGTGTTGTCAAGAGTAGTGGATTAAATTAAATTGTTTATCTGTCTGTTGTTGTGACTTACACTTCATCATACACATACCCTAGACACATAACGTAGTCATCACACTATTCCAGAATAATTCTGACTGAGATATATAGATATGTGGTAGCAAGTAAGGTTATCTATAATACACTACTCTTAATAGATATAGATTCCTTCTCAGCTGATCTCAGTCAGTACGTCTCCCCCGTGTATTTGTGGGTATCCCTCTATTTGTGTCACCTAGAGGGTTCTAGAACATGGAGTGTCTTGTCATGCTATCAGCTGGTTTCCTCAATCCAACGTTAATACATTGACTGTTCCACTTGTTCCACATGGTACTTTGTATGGTTGCTTACAGCGGTTCCATAGTGGTGATCATATCGACCCAGTTTAACGCTTGTGTTCAAATTTTGGAATGTCTGTAGTTTTTGGCTGTTCTCGCGTTTCACAGCCATATAATAGTAGTGCCTTGATATTTCAGTTATAAATTTCTTATTTTCTCTTAGAGTGAACTCATTTTGATGTCCACATACTACAGCAACAAAACGTTATCTTGCCAAAATGATTCTTAATTCGCTGCTCCAGATTTGCCTAAGTTTGTGCCAAGATACTTTACACACACGAGCCATCCATTTCTATACGTGCAACCTGGCAACTATTAGCCGCGTTTATTCTCATCATGCTTGTCTTTCCTCTCTAGAATCCAATAATTTTACAAAAAAATTTAATTCACTAACATTAGTTAAGACATACAGATTATGAGCACGCAAGAGTGTGTTGGTGGGTTTATTTCTTCAATATTTTTTTTGGTACGTTTATATCAACAACAATAACAACAATAAAACACAATAAAATAACAAATAGAAATTAGCATCTCGTAAAATGAAACGTAGACCTAACCCACACCAATCACATTTTTTTTCCTTATGTTATCAATTTACTTCGTTGTGCGCTTCGTTCTTTTCTTCTTGTTAAACCCATATATGTGTTCTTCGGTTATATCACGACGCCTTTCTAATACTTCTTTGTGTACACACTATAATGACCACACTGTGCCGTTCTCAGCATGTTATATCGAAGGCTAACCGTATTCAGTTTGTTTGAGGTAATTAAATTCTTACATATTGTTGGAACTCACGTCTGAAGGTTCTGTCTGTTAATGTGATCATGTTCTTTATTGAGCTCTGTCGTATAATAGCAGACTATGTTCTTTCTAGACTGACGTCCTTGGACTGCGCGGCCTCCTGATCTACACTCAAGAGAGAAGCTGGTGTAGATATGGCGCTAAAATGGATATTTTAATACAGGTATACGTCGCTTTATTGCGCTTCGCAGATATTGCGCTTTTTTCATATTATTCATGTTTATTTATTAGAACGTGCCTTCTTCTTCCGATAGATTTTGGCTCTCCACCAGCAAAAAGATTACGATTCGCTGAAGGCTCAGATGATGAAGATTAGCATTTTATTTTTAGCAATAAAGTATTTAATGTTACAGTACATTGTTCTTTTTAGACTTAACGCTATTGTGCACTTAACAGACATAGTGTAAACATGATTTTAGGCTTTTATATGCACTGGGAAGCCAAAATAATGGGTGTGACCCGCTTCATGGCGATATTCGCTTTATTGCGGTGGTCTGGAACCGAACCCGCAATATCTCCGAGGTATACCTGTACTTGTGTTTCTTATATGAGAAGGCGCGGAAATGTAGAAACTTGGATGGCGCTCAAATAGGGGTCGCCTAGTGCGCTGATAAGACCTCAGTTTATATATATATATATATATATATATATATATATATATATATATATATATATATATATATATATATATACACACACACAAGGGGATTGACATAAGTCTTGGGCCTGACCATGAAGGACATGTCACAGAGAGCTGAAATTTTGTATAGTGTTTATTCCTTTTCAATATAGCCACCGACTGAATTGACACACTTCTGCCATCTCTGCTTGACCTTGAAAAGACCTTGGGAATAGAACAACCTATTTTTCAAACTAAACCAGTCATCACATGCCAGTATAACCTCTTCATCGCTGTCAAAATGATTTTCTTTTAGCTGTTTTTTAAGATTTGGGAATAGAAAAAAGTCTGATGGAGCCAAATCTGGAGAATATGGTGGGTGTGGAAGAATTTCAATATTCAAATCGTTGGCTGCCAGCTGCACAAGCCGTGCTTTGTGAGAGGGCGCGTTGTCTTGAAGCAAAGGAAGATTGTGAGTGCGCGTTATCCCTCGTTTCCTGGTTACAACCTTTCTTAGTTTGGTGAGAAGATCTGCATAGTACTGTCCATTAACTGTGTTGCCAAGAGGCAGATAATCTTTCAAAAGGACACCTTTGCCGTCCCAAAAACAGTCAGCATCACTTTTCCTGCAGATTTCTGCGCTCTCGGCTTGACAGGTGTTGGGGAGCCCGGGGTTTTCCATTGCATACTGGCAATTTTGGATTCGGGGTCATAATGGTGTACCCAAGTCTCATCTACTGTGATGATGGTCTCCAAAAAATGTTTTTGACTGACACTTTTTGAGCAACTGTTGACAGCAATTTACCCTCGTTTGCTTCTGTTCACGTGTCAACAGTCGCGGAACCCATCGTGCACACACTTTTCTCATGTTCAGTTTGTTGTGTAAAATTCTATAAACTGTTCTTTCATTTAGTTTTACTCTACTAGCTATCTCCACAATTGTCATTTTTCGATCCTGGTCAATGATTTTCTTCACTCTTGTTGCATTTTCATCGTTGCACTCTGAGGTTGGTCTACCAGATCTTGGCAGATCGGCAACATTTGAGCGGCCACACTTAAACTGTTGACACCAGTTTTTTTACAGAAGTATATGAAGGACAAGAATCACGAAACACTGGTTCCATCTCCCTGTGTATTTCTGTAGGTGTTTTTCCCTGAAACATCAGAAATTGTATCACAGCTCTGGCCTCCTTCTTTTCCATTGTTTTGTCAAATCTTTGGAGCAGCAGATCCGGACAATAGGGTACATTGCGCCGTGCACCGTAGCGGGAAAACCCATTGAAGAAATAAACGCGTACTTCACACATTCAGTGCAAATATGATGAACTTTAAATGTGCCAAGTTTCATCTTCCTCCTGAGACTCCTTCATGGTCAGGCCCAAGACTTATGTCAATCCCCTTGTCTATAATACGAGATAAAGGCAGTTGTTGATGTTTTAACAACATAACAATTTGTTTACACATTTATGACCGATGTAAAACGTAGGCCTATATATTCACATTTTAAAACTTATCTTTCTACATGTCTAGTAACCGACAATTTAGACTTCCCCATATGAACATCATAATATATCAATTAAGCACACTTCAAGAAAATACATACATTTCTACGCGGTGGAACAAAATGAATGCATGATTGAACTAAATTAATGTATGATTGAACTAAATGAATGTATGATGGAACAAAATGGCTGCAAGATTGAACAAAATTAATATAGGCCTATAATTGAACTAAAAGAATGTATTATTGAACAAAATCATTGTATGAGTGAATTACATGAATGTAGGCTGCAGTTAATAAATATATGATATCTGAAGATTAAAAAACACAAATACAGTTGCATACAATTATTTAAAAAAAAAAAACATTAATGTATTGCCGCACTTCACTGAAAGAAAAAAAAACATAAATACAAGTATGGCTCCATATTCCTGTAAATTCTCTCTACATCTGTACAGATATTGTACACATAATTATTATGATAACTTTAAGACTTGACAAGTACTACGACCATACCTGGTAGTGTCAGCTATGCTGTCCTTGAGCAATTAGGTTACTACGTTTATCAATGGATCATGTAAATATTTACTGTGCCGTTACACACTGAATATTGAGACCAAATTCTATGCCAGGTTGTACGCTACATTTATCTACGCACTATGATAATCCGTGGGTGAACGAACGATGTGGAGCAGTGGTGGTGGTGTGTTCCACCAGATCTGGTTCCCGTTTGTCTGCTTCGTCGTTTGGGCGGAGCGAGGGAACAAAAATTGCGCCCTTCAACCAGGTCCAACTTTCTAGGGGGTGGGGGGGGGGGGGGAGGGGGAGAGGATGTTAAATGAGGTCAATGAACGGCTTCTTTGTGGTTGGTTGGAGTGTGTGGACGAAATCGCCATTCATTTCCCGCCCTGCTTTGCGCCGTCACTGCAGCTGTCCAACTCCGTCTGCAAGGAGCCTGCGTCATCTCTAGCACTGGTGGTGTTTGTAGCTATTTGTTTTATTTGACGATGTTACCAACCCCTTGCGCAACCTCATAATAATCTCATCTTACGACATGCTTGAGGAAGCAATTTCCCTGTTCTTTGTTGTCTCAGAGACCTCTTTGACCTAGATGGGCGGACACTGTTCTCCAGATTTTTTTCTATACGCCAAAACCAGGAGTAACAGTCCTTCATGTACTATGCCAACTGGCGGAGGTAATCACGTGATCCATAACTTTCTCTCTCCAGTACTGTGAATGATTTATCTTGTGTGACTACTTTCAATACCACTCTGGTTTCTCTTCACAACGTACAAATCTTTAATTGCCCCGTTTTAAACTGTTCATTAACTTCTCTTTATTGTCCTTTTGTCTCTTTTTCTTTCACTCTTTCTTGTTGTCACGATATATCCCAGCATACCCATCTCTTTTTCCTTCAATCTTTCTTGTTGTCACGATATATCTCAGCACATTTCTTCCCATAACATGCCCACAGAAAGTGCATTGCTTCCTTGCCATGTAAGTAATAAGCTTCTTTAGCGCACTTGCTTGTTTCTGGATTTCTTTGTTACTTTATTTAGCTGTCCGTGATACTCTTCTGTAAAACTACATCTCTGAGAAATTATGTGTTTGTTTACTGACTGTCCGTGACTTGCTACCACCTGACAGGATTGGCTCTACACAACACTGAAGAACTCTCTTTCTTACTTCCATTGATGAAGAGTTGTTGCATAAAATACTTCTCATTTGATAGAATGCTGCTTTTATCTGGGTTATTCTACTATTCACTTCTGAGATGCATCTTCCATCTGATGTTATTAACATGCTTAGGTACTTGAATCTATTGAACAGTTTTAAAACTGTTCCATTTACTTTGGTTATGCATTCTGGAGATGTCATTTTCTTTGAGACAACTATTATTTCCGCCTTCATGCTCCTTAGCTATTAAGACTATGGTCTTTATATTAATTTTAGTCAATATTGCTTCAATCAGTTCCTGCAATGCCTTTTCACTTTTTGCTAGTAAGACTGTATCATCAGCGTATCACAAGCTGTTTGTATTATGTCCACCAAATGATATTCCTGGCATGTCCTCTGTGGATCTGGTTCTATTTTCACTGTAAAGATCGAACAGATCTGGTGATAGTGTGACCGCATGGCCTTCCACGCTAGCATTATCCCTACTACTTCCACGCTAAGCATTTATACGTGCTATAATATGCTACATATAAGAATGACAGACCTCAAAAGCAAATAAGACGTTTTTACACAAAATGCAGTATCATTCAAAGTTCAGTTGGCAGTCATTGCTCTCAGAAGGCAAACGTAGGTCAGTCCCAGATAATAATAATGAATGGGTTTTATGCGCGGAAAGTGGGAAATGAATGTTTGTGTGATCTGGTTTTTTTTTAATCCAATTGTGAAGTTGGAAAAGATCACACATGTGAAAAAAGTCGAAATAACAGAAAGTCGTGTGCAAAATGTCGAAAACAGAGAGACGTGTGCAGAAATTGTAACGTGTGGAAAAAATAATGGGACGTGTGGGAAAAGGCGGGAAAAAAGACAGGAACAGTATAAAAAGGAGAGATGTGGGCGATAAGGATGATTTCAGGATTTATGATTCCAAGGATTTCATGATTTTAGACTAGAGGATTTTTTTTTAGATAGTGTTAGGTGAACTTCGTCTTTGAGAATATCAAGACAAGTTTTTTTTTTTTTTAGTAGACAAGTGTGTATATTATTCAGTTGGATTATATATTGTTCATTTTGGATGAACAACCATCATTTTGTGAAATTTACAGTGTTTGTCTAATGACATCAATAAGCTTTAATATAATTTTCTACTGAATTGCTGTTTGTGGAAATTTACAGTAATTTCTTTTGGATATACGTTGTTGTGCTGAAACTGTTTTGCTTATCACCAAACTTAAAGGGAAGAACAAACCTGGAAAGAAGAAGAAAAATGAGTAAAGGTCAAGTATTACCATCTCTGGCGGAAGGCCAGTTAGCACTTGAACCACAACAACATATGAAGGATTAACTCTAATTGAATATAACAATCAATATAACTAATTGGTGCCGTGACCTGCGCACAAATAACTGCCCTACCACATAACATACTAATTGGCGCCGTGACCTGCGCACAAGTAACTGCCCTGCCACAATAGCATACATCCCTGTCTAACACCTTTTTTCATCTGCTGAAATGTTCCTTTTTGGCTGCTAAATCTTATAGCTGCATTTTGTTGCCAATACATGTTCTTTATTATTCTCAATTCTTTGTCATCGATGTTTACGCTTTCTAACATTTTGATAATTTCACATTGTCAAATGCTTTAGAGTGATCTATAAAGCACAAGTATAGATCTGTGTTTACTTCTGCAACTCCTGTTGCGGATGTTCTAATAACATATAAGGCGTTGTGTGTGTGCCTTCACCTTGTATAAATCCACACTGCCCATCACCAACAATTTATAATTTTATTTTACTCCTAAATTTCCTCATGATAATTATTTATAATATTTTGGTCACACGATTCATAAGACTAACTGTACGGTAGTCTTCACAGTCGATGGCTCAGGTAAAGCTATGAATATTAATTCTAATAGATCATCATGTATCCATTGTTGTAAACTCCGCCAATGCCGGTCCCAAGCCCGGATGAAAAAGGAGGAGGGCGGCCTGCATGGAGGCCGTAAGGAGGCAGCCCCTCCACCATGCAAAGGCACAACAGGCCAATCACCTGTTTGCTTTAAATCATGATTACGCGAACTACAAGAGAGAAAACCGGACTGATTCTAAAGGCGACGAACTGGAACGGACTACGGACTACGACTTATGGAACTTGGAACACAAGAAGTATAAATGGGAAGGAAGAGGAGCTGGTGGAAGAGATGAGGAAAGCAAAACTAGAAATCCTGGCTATAACGGAAACGAAGAAAAAAGGACAAGGAGTCATGGATCTCGATGGCAACACGTTGCTCTACAGTGGTGTACCCATATCTGAAAGAGCTAAAGGGGGCGTGGGTTGCATTGTGGCCCAAAATCAAAAAGATAGTATCAAGGGATGGAACTTTGTCTCGGAGCGCATTATGGTTGTAAAACTAAAAGAAGGAGAAACCATAGTCAACCTGGTCATAGTGTATGGGCCAAATGAGGATGAGAGAGCAGAGGTCAAGGAGGAATTCTTCGAGCTGCTTCAAAGGACAGTGGATGACTGCCTAGATGAAGTTATTATGCTCGGAGATTTTAATGCCAGAGTTGGAAATGACCATGCTAGATGGGGTGGAGTTATCGGAAGATATGGAGAAGATACTCTTAATGACAATGGAAAGCGACTCCTTAGATTCTGCAGTGAGCAGAATCTGATCATTACAAACACAAAGTTCCCCCATAAGCGCATACATGCATACACTAGATGTGAACCAACCAAGAATGAGAAGTCAGTGATCGACTATGCCATTGTTCGGAGAAGCTCATTCAGATATGTCCGAGATGCAAGAGTCTGGAGGGGGCCAGAGATTGGAAGTGATCACTACCTGCTAACAATCAAACGAACAACTGAAAGAGTTGCTCAGCCTAGGAACTGCCCAACATCACACAAGAAACCAAGTAAACGAGCAGGAGAAATGAGCATTAGGACCTACAAGCTGAGAGAGCCAGAAATTAAGACCAGATATCAGGGGCTTATTGCTACAGCAGTGAGCAACACAGAAGAACGACCTGATGACTTGGAAACCCTCTGGAATAAATTCAAGGATATCATAAAGACAGCTGCTGCAGAAGCATGCGGTGAAGTCCGACTTGGGAACCAGAGAAAGAGGACACCTTGGTGGACAGAGGAAGTCAAAGAGAAAATAAGAGAGAAGAAAATGGCATGGAAACAATACTTAGGAGCTAAAAACACAACAGGACAAATGGAAAAATATAGAGAATATGTGACACTCAGAACAGAAGCAAAGAACAAAGTGCTAGCAGCAAAACAGAAGTCCTGGGAAGAATTTGGAGAAAAGCTAGAAAAAGATGCACAAGAAAACCAGAAATTGTTCTATAAGACCCTAAAGAACATGAGGAAAGAAAAACAATGCCCTCTCAAATTTATAAAGGACAAGCAAGGCAAATTGCTTACTGCCCCGAAGGAAGTAATGGAAAGATGGAAAGAATATTTCTCAGAACTCCTGGATGGTGAGCATGATGAAGCATCAGAAATGATAACCACTGACACAGAAGAGGAAAACCAATGATGGTGAAGATGACATAAAGATGGAAGAACTGAGGGCAGCACTAGAGAAAATCAAGATGGGCAAAGCAGCAGGGCATGATGGTATAAACACCAGAAATGGTTAAGTACATGGGAGCATCAGGCGACCTATTACTCTTAAAGGTCCTACAGGCAGCATGGTGCAACAAGACCATACCAAAGGATTGGGAGATTGCCATCATAACACCAATTTTCAAAAAGGGTGACAATCGACAATGTGGAAACCATAGAGGCATATCCCTTCTCAGTGTCCCTGGTAAAATCTACTCTAGAATCCTAGAGCAGAGACTCCGACGCCTAGCTGAGCCACAATTGGATGAGGTCCAGTGCGGATTCCGAGCAAACCGAAGTACTCAAGACCTAATCTTCACACTCAGACAGCTGAGTGAAAAGGCCCTTGAGTATAAGAGTGAGATCCATCTTTGTTTCATAGATCTGGAAAAGGCGTTTGACAGGGTCCCCTGGAGCAAACTTTGGGACTGTTTGGCAAGGAAGAATATTCCAGCACCTCTGATTCATGCTATACAGAGCTTCTACAAGTCTTGCAGAAATTATGTGAGGACAGCAAACCATAAGTCAGAAGAGTTCAGGACCACCACTGGTGTAAGACAAGGTGATATCCTATCACCTTACCTCTTCATACTCCTTATGGACGATGTCATCAAGGCATGTAAGGAGAGAACAAGAAAGTATTCAGTGGGGTACTGGAAGATGAGACAGGTCTATATTTCGGAGCTGGCATTTGCTGATGATGTTGCCCTGATTGCTAAATCAGAGGCACACCTCCAATCCAACCTGCAAGTCTGGAAGGAAGAGCTGGAGAAGAGAGGGATGGTCATAAGCAGCTCTAAAACAAAATCCATGGTGATATCACGAGAAGAAAGAAAACATCAGATTAAGTTGGGAGAACAGGTCCTGGAGCAGGTCGACCACTTTAAATATCTCGGAGCTATTATAGACCGAAAGGGAGGCATCAAAGAAGAGTTGGCCACTCGAAAAGCAGCGGCTGGGAGACTTTTTCAGGCCATAAATCGTGGATTCCTCAGCAAGAAAGAGGTTGGTAAGAAAACGAAGATGGCTGTATACCGCTCCACCTATGTTCCAGTCTTGACATATGGATGCGAGTCGTGGGCAATGACTACAACCCACAAAAGCCAGATCCAAACCTCAGAAATGAGGTATCTGAGGAAAGTGGTTGAAGTAACAAGAAGAGACATGGTCCGCAACCAGACGATCCGTCAAGGCCTAAAATCCCATCCGCTGCAGACCCAAATAGAACAGTCCCAACTAAGATGGTTTGGCCATGTCTGCAGAATGGGAGAAGATCGGCTACCACGACAAGCATGGGAAACAAAGAGCCAGGGATCCAGACCTCCAGGACGACCCAGAGTCCGCTGGGAGGACAACATTAGACAATCTTTGAAGGACCGAGGACTAGAATGGAACCAGGCCAGGAAGAAGACAGCTGATAGAATGGTCTGGCGCTCTCTCTTCCAAACCTCTACACCTCACGGTAGAAGGGGAACGACTAAGTAAGTAAGTATCCATTGTTGTAGATGTTATTCGACAGTTTTATTATTACGTTAATTCAGAATTCTGCACAGCTTCAATCTCATCTGCTGCTACATAAACATGTCCTGGCGTCATGCCTTTCTAAATATGGGCGTATGGCCTCCTTAACTTTTGCCACAAGTACTGGTGGTACTTGACAGTTCCCTTGAATATTTAATTCTGGTCTTTTGTCGTTATAGGGATCGTAAAAGTATCAGCATCCCATGTCAATGAAATCAATATAAAATAAAAATACATATCTCGTTTGAAATACTGTAATAAAACATACGAACGTATTACAAATATGCAGGGTATTTAGGTTAATAAATTAACAAATAGGTTAA
>JAMPIV010010862.1:0-25000 GCA_024509875.1 Oreohelix idahoensis | reverse complement strand
CATGTTTGTCCCCCACATATTTTCGTTGTGCGCGAAGCATGCTGGGATGTGAAAATTCTAACGAGATAGAAAATATATTAATTAGGCCACAATAACGCCTAAATATTAATTGTGGTGTATAGTTGTGAGTTATATTTGAGATTCGTGTGTTATATTAAATAGCTGTAAGTTTTATTTGTGTTTTCGCTATTCCTAAGCGATAATCGCGAGTGTTATTTAAGTAGCGCGATTACGGCGCGAGCGGAGTAAGTGAGTGTTTAGGCTTAGCAGTCTATAAAAAGCGTGCGGTAGCCAGAAGATGATAGCAACTATAAAGCTCGCAACTCCAACAGAACCTGCGCAAACTGTCTTGGGAACCACGGGGCAAGATACCGTGGATGTCCGATCTTCCATGAGACAAAGACCATACTGAAGGAATCGATAACCAAAAACATCTCCTTCAGAGAAGCAAGAAACCGAGTGGCTTCAGGCGGCACTGGTAAACAAGAACAGCACACAAGAGCCCAGCTGATAAGACTAGCCACAGATATGCGAGACATAAAACAACAACTCAAAGTCGAGACGAACAAGCAACACAACGAAGACTCAGATGCCATAAGAGACGAAACAATAGGAGCCGTACAGAGCGCCCAGGCAATATTACAGGAAATGAAAA
Source organism: Oreohelix idahoensis (assembly GCA_024509875.1). Lineage (NCBI taxonomy): Eukaryota > Metazoa > Mollusca > Gastropoda > Stylommatophora > Oreohelicidae > Oreohelix > Oreohelix idahoensis. The sequence goes on along the minus strand of JAMPIV010010862.1, from coordinate 24,345 downwards.
CTATCAAACACGAGATAGAAGTCGACATCGTCAAACTCACAGAGCTAAAGGAAGAGAACGAAGAAATCCTCAAAAGAATTGAAACAGAGAGAAAGATAGCTGAGGATACCCTTACAAAAAGTAGAGAACAAAACAAAGAAACTAAAGACAAAATAAAAACCGAAATCGTGCAGGAAATACAAAGCAAACTAGAAAGAAGAGAAGCAGCGGAAATAAACATAATTTTAAAAACCATAATGGAGATGCTACCAAAAATAATAGCGACAGCCTTTGAACAACACAAACCGGTAACAGACAACTAGTAGCTACAGAACAGGCAGCTAGTGGTCCTTTACAGGAACAATCAGCTCAAGGACTCGGAAAGCGATACCAACGAAGACTAACGCTAACACCCTATATACCGCAATACAACCGTTTGTAACCTGTAAGGCAGGAAAGGAACTCCTTGAGAACGCCACGACACCATAAAAATACAAGCAACGACGAAGGATCCAGACAGTCAGCTAGTAGTCCTTTTCAGGGCTAATCATTTCCAGGACTAGGAAAATGATACCAGCGAAGATGTTAACACACTATATACCCCAATATAACCGTTTGCAACCCTTCAATGGGTTTTGGTTGAACAGGGTATCACAGCAAAATATTAGACCCAAAAAAAGAAAAAGAAAGAAAGAAGAAAGCAGCGACCTTTCCTAGTATTAGCCCAGCCGAGAGAACAAACGAGGCGAGGCGACCAGTGAAGGTAGCAGATGGACCAGAGCACGTAAGCTATTAGCATCGGGCACTGTTGGGTGTTTTGTTTGTTTGGTTTGGTGTTATGTTCGCTAGTTTATTTGTTTAATGTTTGCTTTGTCACTGAATGGGCTGTAAAAATGAATATAGCCCCTGCCTCTAGAATCAAGAGTTTTATTGTTGTTCGGGTCGATGCGAGTGTAGCAAGAGAGTGATCACACATCACAATATAATCATCATCATCATCATCATCTCGCCCACCCTACCACAATTGGCGTCGTCGGCAGGATAAGGCAGACAGTGACACCGAGCAAACAGCGAACGAACAAATAGTGTAAACACCCAGCAGTGCATTCCTGCAGCAAGATGGCTAATGCGCATATGAAGGTACTGTACGTGGAGGAGCCAGAGATAAGGTTATTTAGTGGAGAGGGGAGACCCACTTGGCAAGAGTTTGTGGAGGATGTGGAAGCCGCGTGGAAGGTGGCGCCTTTTTGCGCAGAAGACAAGTTAGACATGATATGGAACAACGTTACACCAATGGTATCTAGAGAGTTACGGATACAAGGTGGAGCCAAGGCCAGCCCTGAGAAGTTACTGGAAATTGTAAAAAAAGCCTACAGCGAGCAACCACAAGTCAGTGAGGTGAACAGGAATTTCCCTTGGGAATATGCTGTTTATGGTGGAAGTAAAAAGCCTGAGACACGGGTCCAGATAGCAAGTGCAGAAGTTAAGAAGGAGGAGGAGGCACTCAGAGCAGAATTATCCTTCCTAAAATCCCAGATAGCACAGATGTCAGAGTCCAGTTCGCCAGCACAAGAGGAGGTGCAGAGAAAGAGAGCACCATGCCAGCCGCGGAAGCAGCCAAAGCACAACGAGGAGGTGTGTCCGCGGGAACAGCCAACGCAAGACAAGGAGGTGTGTCCACGGGAACAGCCAAAGCACGACGAGGAGGTGCATGTTCTGGTATGTGAGAGTCAAGCTGTTGTTAACGAAAGCAGTGAGCTGACAGTACCGACCAGTGCAGCTGCACCGACAAGGCGAAAAGGAGTTTGCAAGTGGTACAGTGTCCGCAGGGGATGGGGATTCATCACGCCAGATGATGGGGTATTGATGTATTTGTACATCAGACCAAGATCTTCAGAAAGGGATTCCGGAGTCTGGCGAGAAATGAGAGAGTAGAGTTTGACAGCAAACCATCGGTCCAGGGCATGGAAGCAATTTATGTATGCGGCATTGGCGGTCAAGAGTGTAAGGGCAGCAGAAAGCGACCCATGGCACAGAGGAAGCCCAGAAAGATAAGATGCTACAATTGTGGAGACTTGTCAGACCACATGGCAGCCAAGTGCCCTCAAGGCCCGCTTCCGAAGAGATGTTTTCATTGCAAGTCAACTGAACATTTGATAGCCGCCTTCCCAAGACAGTCCCCAGCCGGGTTGTACCGATGACAGAAGCTCAGCCCAAAGCATCGCCGCAGAGAAAGAGTCATACGCAGCACCAACGATCTAAGAGGCTACGATCGAAGCGCCAGAGGTGGTGATGTTGTCGGGACGACAACAAAATCAGGAGGGAGATATGTGATGGGCCCGGGAAGACGCCCCTGAGGCCCCACCCCCACTTCAGTTCAAGGCATGTTTGTCCCCCACATATTTTCGTTGTGCGCGAAGCATGCTGGGATGTGAAAATTCTAACGAGATAGAAAATATATTAATTAGGCCACAATAACGCCTAAATATTAATTGTGGTGTATAGTTGTGAGTTATATTTGAGATTCGTGTGTTATATTAAATAGCTGTAAGTTTTATTTGTGTTTTCGCTATTCCTAAGCGATAATCGCGAGTGTTATTTAAGTAGCGCGATTACGGCGCGAGCGGAGTAAGTGAGTGTTTAGGCTTAGCAGTCTATAAAAAGCGTGCGGTAGCCAGCAGCGACCTTTCCTAGTATTAGCCCAGCCGAGAGAACAAACGAGGCGAGGCGACCAGTGAAGGTAGCAGATGGACCAGAGCACGTAAGCTATTAGCATCGGGCACTGTTGGGTGTTTTGTTTGTTTGGTTTGGTGTTATGTTCGCTAGTTTATTTGTTTAATGTTTGCTTTGTCACTGAATGGGCTGTAAAAATAAATATAGCCCCTGCCTCTAGAATCAAGAGTTATTAAGTTATTGTTGTTCGGGTCGGTGCGAGTGTAGCAAGAGAGTGATCACACATCACAATATAATCATCATCATCATCATCATTCTCTCGCCCACCCTACCACAGATAATTTGGAACGAGCTGACCAACGGGCTGATTAAGTTCAAGAGAAATTTTAATTATCATCTAAAATTTCATCACAACACACAAAACTACATCAAGAAACATATACACATAGTCATAAAATCAATGAATTTCTACCAGAATGATAGACCCACAGTATGATCTTATCCCTCCAGGTATGCCCACAGTCCTGTTAGAAGAAAATGATAGCCCCAAGGAATCAAGGATACATTAGCGGTGATCTAATGATTTTCCCCTTTTAAAGGTATGAACAGACTTAGATATTAGTATGATTTATCCTAAGGAAAAGTTATCTTGTTTGTAACAGAGAACTTGCATAAAGAAATTACAAAGTTGGTGAAATTTGGTATACCATTAAAAAAAAATCACTCGTTTCTGCTTTCTCTCGGTTCATTCATCAGGGCCCTGTCGTGCATTTCTCACTTTCTTACCCTATAACTTGCTGTTGTTCGCCGTCTGGCGCACGTTATGACACAATCTGTTTATCGTTTGATGAAGCGGATACCCAGCTCTGCAGATCTTGGTTTCATCCAATTTGTCCGGGGAGCGTCCTCTTCAGGCGATGATTTTGTTCAGATTTTAAGTTAGTGTCACTTTATCAGCTCAGGTAAGAATTAGTGTAAGCGGGTTCACAGTGTCAGAATCACGAGGTTTCCACTACTTAGGGAAAAATGTCAGGTTTGTAACTTTCGATCAAAGGTAACCTTCTTGGTCACACCACAAGTTGACAAAATTTGCGGAACGTAACTGTTTGTAATAGTTTACTTGGGCTGAACTGTAACTAAGTTTTCCCTCAGGAAAGAATAATAGTCTGGGCGCACTCCCGTTATGTCACAAGGGCTGAACTGTACTTAAGTTTTCTCAGCGCAGATCTCTCCGCTTCTCATTTACACTTTCCATGACCAGAAGACCTGCCATAAACTGTCACTTCGCGTCTTGACACCTCACTGCTAACGAAACTGGCCGAGAGTGCCGTGACAGAGGAAATTACCAGACAAATGTCTCATTCTGCGCCGTGCAGATGTCGGTTATCACACCTCACGCCGGAGAAACGTTAGTGTCAGGTGAAAATGCTAGCCAAAAGTCTGCTCCTATGTCTGAGATAGATGAATATTCACAGTTTCTGGTCTGACTGACATCTACGTAATAGAATGCGTATCAGTATGAAAAAGAAAAACGGTAAAGTGAGAATGGGAAAGAAAATATTTTTCGCAAACGAACGAATGCGAAAAATACAGGAAAAGGATAAAAGAGCGTTAATAAAATAGAGGACACGGGTAGAAAAAGAAGAGAATATAGAAAATGTATTGATCATAAATCTCTCTGTGACAACCTTCAACAAACACACACACACACCCAGTCCTCCAATAGCCTGTCATCAGCTATAGACCTTCAACAAACACACACACACACCCAGTCCTCCAATAGCCTGTCATAAGCTATAGACCTTCAACAAACACACACACCCAGTCCTCCAATAGCCTGTCATCAGCTATAGACCTTCAACAAACACACACACACACACACACACCCAGTCCTCCAATAGCCTGTCATCAGCTATAGACCTTCAACAAACACACACACACACACCCAGTCCTCCAATAGCCTGTCATCAGCTATAGACCTTCAACAAACACACACACACACACACACTTAAGGTTGTTCCATACCTTCCTTGGCATTTTCACTCCTGTCTCCAGTTCTCTTTCCCTTGTGTTTTTAGTTTGGCTCTACCACTCTAAACCTGGACATCCCAGTCTGGCTCTACCACTCTAAACCTGGACATCCCAGTCTGGCTCTACCACTCTAAACCTGGACATCCCAGTCTGGCTCTACCACTCTAAACCTGGACATCCCAGTCTGGCTCTACCACTCTAAACCTGGACATCCCAGTCTGGCTCTACCACTCTAAACCTGGACATCCCAGTCTGGCTCTACCACTCTAAACCTGGACATCCCAGTCTGGCTCTACCACTCTAAACTTAGACATGCCAGTCTGGCTCTACCACTCTAAACCTGGACATCCCAGTCTGGCTCTACCACTCTAAACCTGGACATCCCAGTCTGGCTCTACCGCTCTCAACCTGGACATCCCAGGCTGGCTCTACCACTCTAACCCTGGACCTCCCAGTCTGGCTCTACCACTCTAACCTGGACATCCCAGTCTGGCTCTACCACTCTAAACCTGGACATCCCAGTCTGGCTCTACCACTCTAAACTTGGACATCCCAGTCTGGCTCTACCACTCTAAACCTGGACATCCCAGTCTGGCTCTACCACTCTAAACCTGGACATCCCAGTCTGGCTCTACCACTCTAAACCTGGACATCCCAGTCTGGCTCTACCACTCTAAACCTGGACATCCCAGTCTGGCTCTACCACTCTAAACCTGGACATCCCAGTCTGGCTCTACCACTCTAAACCTAGACATCCCAGTCTGGCTCTACCACTCTAAACCTGGACATCCCAGTCTGGCTCTACCACTCTAAACCTGGACATCCCAGTCTGGCTCTACCACTCTAAACCTAGACATCCCAGTCTGGCTCTACCACTCTAAACCTGGACATCCCAGTCTGGCTCTACCACTCTAAACCTGGACATCCCAGGTTTCCTCATTGTGTGTCCTGTCCATCACTAACTTCTTCTTCTCATCTCTTGACTTATGCGCATTGTAGTTGTAATTTTAGTGGCTTCAAGTTTCCACACGATGAGTAGTCGGCCTCATGTCCAACCGCCCTTAAGTGTTTTTACGACATGCTTTGTATGTTACAGTGTTAGTGTTCTTTCAGGCCCCGACAATATATCAACATACACTATATGTGTCTGTACATTTTTTGTTTATTTTGCTGGCCCATATATATAAATATTTTTTTTTAAGTCGGTGAACGGAAGAATGCTTCTTGTTTCTTCTGTTAATTAGACATTTTACCCGATAACACGCGCTGCACTAGTGTCAGAACTGCCAGACACTCACTGTTACAACTGCGTCTGTCGAAGGTACGCCATCTGTAACAGTCCTGACATATTAATCTGGGGCCAGTATGTTAGAACTACATACAACCAAACAACTGTTCCTGTTGTGGTTGGCGTGAGGTAATAACGAACAGAGACAAATTAAAATGTCCGAAGAGACCCGGCGGGAGGTAACGCAAATCCTAGAATGCAATATTATTGTCAGCCTATTCGTCTATTGGTTGGTTCGGGGCAATCTGTGGGGTCGTGGTGGGCATGTGGAAAACCCCGCTCGTTTAACCAATCACAGCCAGGCATAGCAGACGGGACACTGTTCTTGGCCTGGCCAGAGACAACAATCGACGACCTAAATTTGACAGTCGACAAAGAGGGAGCTGCGAGTCAGGGTTTGAATGACAGATGAGACAGACAAAGAGACAGACAGAAATAGAGAAGAACCACAGCTGTTGTAATGTATGTCACGAAACTAGGTCAATACTAGTCTTATAAATTTGTTTGTCAGAAGACGTGGTTTTAAATAAAGGGGTGGGCTGGGGGTTGTAATAAAACTACACCAAATACCAGTAGTAGTATCCGGAAGTATCGATTTCGTTTTTTATGTGTGTGAATATTGGCTGATACTTCTGGATCACTTGTGGGTCCGCTAAAAATGGAGTTAGTGCGAGAAATGGCGATGTATTGAGTGCATTCTCGCATTTCTGGTACCACTAGTGACTTCATTGTCATAGACACTAGTGACTTCATTGTCATAGACACTAGTCTTAAGTCAACATACCTTATTTCGTGCGTGTGACTTTCACTGGGCACGGCCAACTGTTTATTTTGGTGTCACACTTAATACAGTAAGGGTGAGCAGTGGCGTAGGGCCTAGTTAGTTTGTCGGGGTCCCTCAGCTTGACAAGTGGACACTAATATCTACTGGACAAGTTACATCAATGTGGATACAGTAAGAACTTTGACAAGAAAGAACCAGTAGGGGGAAAAGTCTTACAACACTTCCAACGGTGCACCTAAAATGGACAATAAGAGGGTTATTGATATGTACATAAATAATGGAGGAAACCCCTGGAGGCCTGTGAACAGTAAATAAATAATGGAGGAAACCCCTGGAGGCCTGTGAACAGTAAATAAATAATGGAGGAAACCCCTGGAGGCCTGTGAACAGTAAATAAATAATGGAGGAAACCCCTGGAGGCCTGTGAACAGTAAATAAATAATGGAGGGAAACCCCTGGAGGCCTGTGAAACAGTAAATAAATAATGGAGGGTACCCCCTGGAGGCCTGTGAACAGTAAATAAATAATGGAGGAAACCCCTGGAGGCCTGTGAACAGTAAATAAATAATGGAGGAAACCCCTGGAGGCCTGTGAACAGTAAATAAATAATGGAGGAAACCCCTGGAGGCCTGTGAACAGTAAATAAATGGCCTGTGAACAGTAAATAAATAATGGAGGAAACCCCTGGAGGCCTGTGAACAGTAAATAAATAATGGAGGAAACCCCTGGAGGCCTGTGAACAGTAAATAAATAATGGAGGAAACCCCTGGAGGCCTGTGAACAGTAAATAAATAATGGAGGAAACCCCTGGAGGCCTGTGAACAGTAAATAAATAATGGAGGAAACCCCTGGAGGCCTGTGAACAGTAAATAAATAATGGAGGAAACCCCTGGAGGCCGTGAACAGTAAATAAATAATGGAGGAAACCCATGGAGGCCTGTGAACAGTAAATAAATAATGGAGGAAACCCCTGGAGGCCTGTGAACAGTAAATAAATAATGGAGGAAACCCCCTGGAGGCCTGTGAATAGTAAAAAAATAATGGAGGAAACCCCTGGAGGCCTGTGAACAGTAAATAAATAATGGAGGAAACCCCTGGAGGCCTGTGAACAGTAAATAAATAATGGAGGAAACCCCTGGAGGCCTGTGAACAGTAAATAAATAATGGAGGAAACCCCTGGAGGCCTGTGAACAGTAAATAAATAATGGAGGAAACCCCTGGAGGCCTGTGAACAGTAAATAAATAATGGAGGAAACCCCTGGAGGCCTGTGAACAGTAAATAAATAATGGAGGAAACCCCTGGAGGCCTGTGAACAGTAAATAAATAATGGAGGAAACCCCTGGAGGCCTGTGAACAGTAAATAAATAATGGAGGAAACCCCTGGAGGCCTGTGAACAGTAAATAAATAATGGAGGAAACCCCTGGAGGCCTGTGAACAGTAAATAAATAATGGAGGAAACCCCTGGAGGCCTGTGAACAGTAAATAAATAATGGAGGAAACCCCTGGAGGCCTGTGAACAGTAAATAAATAATGGAGGAAACCCCTGGAGGCCTGTGAACAGTAACCCCTGGAGGCCTGTGAACAGTAAATAAATAATGGAGGAAACCCCTGGAGGCCTGTGAACAGTAAATAAATAATGGAGCAACCCCCTGGAGGCCTGTGAACAGTAAATAAATAATGGAGGAAACCCCTGGAGGCCTGTGAACAGTAAATAAATAATGGAGGAAACCCCTGGAGGCCTGTGAACAGTAAATAAATAATGGAGGAAACCCCCGGGAGGCCTGGGAACATTAAACAATAAATGGGGAAAACCCCTGGGCCCGTGAACAGTAAATAAATAATGGAGGAAACCCCTGGAGGCCTGTGAACAGTAAATAAATAATGGAGGAAACCCCTGGAGGCCTGTGAACAGTAAATAAATAATGGAGGGAAACCCCTGGAGGCCTGTGAACAGTAAATAAATAATGGAGGAAACCCCTGGAGGCCTGTGAACAGTAAATAAATAATGGAGGAAACCCCTGGAGGCCTGTGAACAGTAAATAAATAATGGAGGAAACCCCTGGAGGCCTGTGAACAGTAAATAAATAATGGAGGAAACCCCTGGAGGCCTGCGAACAGTAAAGAAATAATGGAGGAAACCCCTGGAGGCCTGTGAACAGTAAATAAATAATGGAGGAAACCCCTGGAGGCCTGTGAGGCCTGTGAACAGTAAATAAATAATGGAGGAAACCCCTGGAGGCCTGTGAACAGTAAATAAATAATGGAGGAAACCCCTGGAGGCCTGTGAACAGTAAATAAATAATGGAGGGAAACCCCTGGAGGCCTGTGAACAGTAAATAAATAATGGAGGAAACCCCTGGAGGCCTGTGAACAGTAAATAAATAATGGAGGAAACCCCTGGAGGCCTGTGAACAGTAAATAAATAATGGAGGAAACCCCTGGAGGCCTGTGAACAGTAAATAAATAATGGAGGAAACCCCTGGAGGCCTGTGAACAGTAAATAAATAATGGAGGAAACCCCTGGAGTCCTGTGAACAGTAAATAAATAAGTAAATAAATAAATAAAGGTAATTAACAGGTACTCGTTGGACATAAACGATGACACTAGACAACAGAAAAGATAATATAAGTGATAGGCTTACCGGGAATCGAACCTAGGACCAACCAAACGGCGCCATCGCCTTGCTATGACAGTACATCGTGAAAGGACGCTCAGCCAATTTCGCACCCCCAAAAAGTGCATTATTGGCAGAGGTCATTCTCATGACACCCACACAAATATGGTATATAGGACCCGTGGACGACCCAGACAGTTTAAAGACGCAATCACTAATATAACTTTCCTATCAGCAAGTATAGACCAAATAAAGGCCGAAATACTTGTGTCCAGTAATGTGTAGTGGAAGACGAATTAAAAAAATATATTTTAAACACACGCTTTTAATGCACTAAAAACCCAAAAATAATTGTTCAAGGAGTTTATAGCTTGCAGCCAAAAACTGTAACATAAAAGTGACAAAAAGCGTGGGGCTCTTAAGCGCTTATAATATATTTTATCCATAAGTGTCTAATGAAGTATAAAGCAAACGTTAATTTAATGCAGAATCAGCGCCCCACGCTTTTTGTCAGTTTGACTTTAATCACTCATAATGTCATAATTTCAATATTAAATTGTTAAATAATTGACTGATTATTGCATTGTCATCGGGAATACACAACTATGCCAAGTTTAAGAGATATTGCTCATCTGGAAGTGATTGAAAAATCGATTGCAAGATTTGAAAGTGACATGAAAGTGACATACAAGTGAAGTTAAATAAGAGCGTGTAATAACACAGAATAGACGGGTAGGTTAAAGTCACGGATGGGTGAACTCTTAAATAAATAATGGAGGAAACCTGAGTCCTGTGAACAGTAAATAAAGTAGTAAATCAATAAATAAAGGTAATTAACAGGTACTCGTTGGACATAAAGGATAACACTAGACAACAGAAAAGAAAATATAAGTGATAGGCTTACCAGGAATCGAACCTAGGACCAATCAAACACACATCAGGGAGTATTTTTCTCTTATTTCGATAGTTTCATGTTCTCCACTTAATTCTCACTTTCTTTCCTTCCTGTTTCTTGTTTGTCTGCCCCAGGCTGCTTTTGTGTGGCCGCAACGTATGATTTTCTTGTCCTTTCTCTTTGTAAGACGTATTACTATTTGTGTGTGTGTGTGTGTGTGTGTGTTTTTTTTTTTTTCATTCTACTGTTTTACCCCCGTCTTACGGCAGTTCTCCTCATATCTTCTTCTTCTTCTTCTTCTTTCATCCTTAGCCACCGACCGTCAAAGCAGTCAGTGGCCATTACGCCTAGTAGCGTCTTAGGGCAACAGCAGATAGGTTTTCTTTGCCATTGTTTCCCATCACGCCTATTGGCATCTTTAGGGCAACGGCAAATCAATCCATTTGCTGTTGTTTCCGTAATCGAAGTGACTGGCAAACGGGTGATCAGCCCGTTGGTTCTCCTCATATCCAATACCATAATTCCCGCCGTAAGTACTTCGGTCGGTCGGTCAGTCACATTTTGCACACCGTCATTTGCGCACTTTTTCTATTTTAGAGAAAGTACATTAACTTTCAACCACAGCTAAGGGGGTGCAACTGTGGTTGAAAGTTAGACAATCATTGTATTGTTTCCCCTTATATGTACTCTCCCGAAAATAGAAAAAGTGCGCAAATGAAGGTGTGCGTGAACAGTTTGATTATGGAAAGAAGCCAACAACGCGATTGATAAACAGTACATGAACTGGAGTTTCGTCAAACTTCAAACGTTGTTCTCAGAGGCAGTAAGTCGACCATGGCTTCTCAGAGGCAGTAAGTCGACCAGGGCAAGATTTAATTACGAGACATGTTGTCATAAAAGAAATGTTAGTTATTTAGTCAATTTACGGTCCATTAGATCATTATCACTGCTCCACATGTCATTTAGGTAAGGTTACTCCATGTCTTTATGTTAAATACATCCATATAATTTTCACTACAAATATCTAATGACGGTCGCCTGCAATGAAATGACCACAGTAGTGATAGTACCGTCTGTAATACATGTAACAGAAACAACACACTATAATTAATAACCTGTCAATGTTGACGGGTTATTGCTAGTACTCTTATAATAACTACAACGCAATGCGATATACTTATTTATTTTTTTCAGACAAAAATTACTGTACAGTGCTTCGTGCCTGAGTTAAGTGCCTGTTACCTAGGCAGGAATCACTTGTCCAGTGTTCCCTACCTGTACAGTGCGTGTTGCCGTTTCAGTGCTTCCTGCCTCCTACACCGGTCCTGTCTCTAGTCTCAGACATGTCGTAAAGGTGACTTATTTGAGGTAGTGCATGCGGCTGCCAACTGCATCTTGTAAAACAAATAGCAACACGAGCCACCGCTGAAGGACCATGTACTTTGATACAGGCTTCCTGCAAAGAGGATAGCTGCAACACTGCTTCTGTGCTCCGTAGGAAGCAAAAGACAGGAGATATATGAATGAACTTTATCATTCGGTGTCAGCAACAAAAGCTAGATTAAAAAGGTCGGTGCCCGGAAATTGTGTGGCGTCCTGGATTATGTGGGGGCTAGGGTAACATCTCAGTACTACCTCATTCATTCCACAACTCTGACCTCCAACCTCCCCCCCCCCCCTTTTTTTTTTTACACTCTAAATTGGTGATTCTCAACCTATTAGCCGCGACCAAAAATTGGGTTGAGGGAAACAATCAGATGGGTCGCGTCCCTTACGTTTTCCTTACTCAAAGCTTGAAGAGGCACTCCTTTGGCTGAATTCATATTACAGGCATACCTCGCTTTATTGCGCTTCGCAGATATTGCGCTTTTTTTCTTCATATTATTCATGTTTATTTATTAGAACCTGCCTTCTTCTTCCGACAGATTTTGGCTCTCCACCAGCAAAAAGATCTCGATTCGGTGAAGGCTCAGAGGATGAAGAGTAGCATTTTATTTAGCAATAAAGTATTTTTAATGTTACAGTACACTGTTTTTTTTTTAGACCTAGCGTGTTTGCGCACTTAGTAGACATACTGAAAACATGATTTTAGGCTTTTATATGCAATGGCAAGCCAAAATAATAAGTGTGACCCGCTTTATTGCGATATTCGCTTTATTGCGGTGGTCTGGAACCGAACCTGCAATATCTCCGAGGTATGCCTGTATTCATTGCCTGAGTCACCAGGTTCACAAACTGTGACATTTGGGTTGTGGTTGTAAAAAGATTGAGAACAACTGCTCTATAAAGTCTCAAACACCACTACCATTCAAGCGCTACCCAATTTTTTGCCGCGCAACTTTTCTAACCAATGAAGGAAGACGCCTGCCATCAATGGTACCTATACCTTGTAGCGGTATGGCAGCTTGTGTACCCTGAACCCTGGTCCTCCAGGTTGGGGGTTTTAGCACAGGGCCGACACCCCTGTCTGTGTAAAAAATCACACACGTTACGGAAACAGCAATAAATGGAAATACTTTGATGCGGGACGGACATCCGGAGTCTCAGGCTCGTATGACTGACAGTGGTGAAAGCCGAAAGGAAGCCACTGGCATGAAAACGGATGCCCAGACCGCAAAACACGAAACCAGAATTGGTTTTTGGAATGTCAGAACTATGAACGAGGCAGGAAAGCTGAGACAGATTACAGCAGAGATGAGGAATACAAACTACATATCCTGGGAATAAGCGAGAGCAGATGGACAGGGATGGGGAGAATAAAAACAGCTACAGGGGAAACAGTACTTTATTCTGGTAGAGAGGACGGTCAGCACAACGAAGGTGTAGCCATTATCCTTAAGAAAGGAATGGAAAGGTCTCTACTGGAATGGAAACCCATTAACAACAGACTAATAAGAGCAAGACTGAGAGGGAGATTCACCAACACCACAATTATACAATGTTATGCACCAACAAATGACAGCGACGAAGAGATCAAGGACGAGTTCTATCAACAGGTACAAAAGGAAATGGAAACTGTACCCAGGTACGATCTTATTATAGTAATGGGAGACCTAAATGCGAAAGTTGGAACACACAATAATTATAACGAAAGAGTAATGGGGAAATGCGGCAGTGGAACAGTAAATGAGAATGGGGACAAATTAATAAGCTTCTGCAGTATTAACAACCTGGTCATCGGAGGAACACTTTTTCAACACAAAGAAGTGCACAAGTTAACATGGGAATCACCAAACGGACGAGACAAAAACCAGATAGATCACATAATGATCAATGGCAGATGGAGACATGCACTACAAGACGTGAAAGTAAGAAGAGGCGCAGATGTGGGAAGTGATCATCACCTAGTAGTAGCAAGACTGAAGGTGAAACTCAGAGCTGCTGGACCAGTTGCAGTCAAACAGAAAAGATACAACATCACGAAACTTAAGGACCCCCTCACCAGAAAAGCGTTTGTGGTCGACGTAAAGAGACGATATCTGATTACCAAAAGCCAGGAAAGAACAGAGACCGACGATGTGGACCAGAAATTCAACACCATCTCAACAATATATAAAGAAAGCAGCAAGTCATGCTTGGGATTCCAGGAAAGAAAGAGCCAAGACTGGATAACACCAGAAACGCTAAACACCATAGCGAAGAGAAAGGAAATGAAAAGGAAGAAAACAGAAGCTAAGTCTCCCAGGTTAAAGGCAATATATAGTGAACAGTACAGTCAGCTGGACAAGGAAGTAAAACGTCAAACCCGTGCTAACAAAAGGACATTTCTGGATGACCTTGCAAGACAGGCAGAAGAGGCAGCACTGAGAAATGAACAAAGCACAGTTTATAAAATAACTAAAGCTATCAGTGGAAAACGAGGTGCAAACAACATAACGTTAGTAAGAGACAAGCAAGGAAATCTCATCACCACAGCACAGGGGCAGGAAACAAGGTGGGCAGAGCACTTCAGAGAAACACTGAATAAGGAACCACCAGAGACTCAGCTGAATGTTCCTGAGGCTGAAAGTGACTTAGACGTAAATACAGACATTCCACGAAAAGAAGAAATTATCACAGCTATCAAAGGGCTAAAAAATGGAAAAGCGCCTGGTCACGACAATCTGAATGCTGAGCTATTCAAGACAGACCCTGAACTAGCAGCAGAACTATTAGAACCACTATTTGCACAAGTCTGGGAAACTGAGACAACACCAACAGAGTGGAGTAAAGGAACAATTGTCAAATTGCCCAAGAAGGGCGACCTTGCAGACTGCAACAACTGGAGAGGAATTACCCTCCTCTCAGTTCCCAGCAAAATACTAGGCAGGATAATCATCCAGAGAATTTCAAAAGCAGTTGACCATAAACTGAGGAAAGAACAAGCGGGCTTCAGAAAGAACAGAAGATGTGCAGATCATATATTTGCCCTCAGGAACATTATAGAGCAGTGCTCAGAATGGCAGAGACAGCTGTACATTAACTTTGTTGATTTTGAAAAGGCTTTCGACAGCATACACAGGGACAGCCTATGGAAAATTCTGAGGGCTTATGGAATTCCCAGCCGCATTGTTTCCATTATAAAAAGCCTCTATTCTAACTTTACGTGCAGTGTTGGATCGAGTAATGTAACTTTCGAAGTGAAAACAGGAGTACGACAGGGATGCCCCTTATCAACAACATTATTTTTGACAGTCATAGATTGGGTGATGCGCCAGACAACAGAGGGCAGTCCAAGAGGAATTAGATGGACAATGTTTTCTACACTGGAAGATTTGGAATATGCAGATGACATTGCACTGCTCGCGCATTCACACCAACACATTCAAGACAAACTGATAGACTGAATAAGTATGGCCAGCAGGTTGGCCTGAACATCAATCTGAAGAAGACAGAGGTCATGACACTAAATGTGGGCAATCCTGAGCCAATAACAGTAAGGAACCAGAAGTTAGAACAGACAGACACATTTACTTACCTAGGAAGCATAGTAACACCTGACGGCGGAACAAGCAAGGACATTAACAACAAAATGAATAAAGCGAGAACAGCCTTTGCTATTCTCAACAACATTTGGAAGTCTTCCGGCCATGTCCTCAGAAGGGACCCTGATACCATCGCAAGAACAGCTATGCTATGGACCCCCGAGGGAAAGCGAAAGAGAGGCCGACCAAAAACAACTTGGCGGAGAACTGTGGAAGCTGAGATGCAAAGAATGAACCACAGTTGGGGCACTGTACGAAGGATGGCCGCCGACCGAGCAAAGTGGAATCAATTTGTTGCTGCCCTACAAGACGCCACCAGGCGTGATGGCCGCTGACTGCTTTGACGGTTGGCGGTTATGGATCAAAGAAGAAGAAGAGAAGGAAGACGCAGCCGACTACTCTAGGCCCGACTGATGACAGTAGATGTTACTAAACCACAAAAAGGCGGGCTTTTTGACCTTCTGTGAACCCTGTAGCTCTAGGCAAGGTTGGTATTTTAGTAGTCTTGCTACAAACGAAGCCACGTGTAGTTCGTTGGGAGGGGCGGGGAGAAAAGGGGGGGGGGTGTCTGAGGATCGACAGTACTAGACAGAAGGTTGTCACGTAGCAGATAGACAGAAGGCTGTCTCGTAGCAGATAGACAGAAGGCTGTTACGTAGCAGATAGACAGAAGGCTGTCACGTAGCAGATAGACAGAAGGCTGTCACGTAGCAGATAGACAGAAGGCTGTCACGTAGCAGATAGACAGAAGGTTGTCAAGTAGCAGATAGACAGACAGAAAGCTGTCACGTAGCAGATAGACAGAAGGCTGTCACGTAGCAGATAGACAGACAGAAAGCTGTCACGTAGCAGATAGACAGAAGGCTGTCACGTAGCAGATAGACAGACAGAAAGCTGTCACGTAACAGATAGGGGAGCCACGTGCTAAAGACTTCACCATTCTAGGTCCAGCTTTATGAAGTGGGGTGACCAGTTCTCTCCATCACTGCTTTTGCCTTCCCTAACTCAAGAACAAAGTCAAGTACCCATTTACAATTATGTAAAGCAGACTCCTACAGGAAACCACAGCTGTAAGAACACACGAATGATATGGTACTGGGTTCCTGAGATGCTGTAGTGCACCATGCTATAACAGAACGTCTGGACATGCTTTTTTGTGTGATCTCTCACACCTTCAGCCCAACGGCAGTATCATTTCTTTTTCTTCATTTTTCTCACCAATCGCTTTTATTTGGCATAAATCATGCCTGTTCATTCATTATTTTCCTCTATGTTGGATCAGTAGAGTGAAGTCTCTAACACTATACTCCCCTACGGACGTATCTGTTTTACACGCAGAATTGTTTACGTTCCGAAAGGTAAATGCGATAAAACCAGGTAATTATATCGGTCATACGCTTATCTATTTTCTCAGTCTGACCATCTTTTGAAACGCGTCAATCCTACATTTGACCCCAGGTGAAAAGCTGGTGACAACACTGTCTCGTTCGATCGACATGAAAATAACCCAAAATTGTCTGTCTGGGTTGCCGACGTCGGTGTCTGTTTCTCTGGCAGATTACACAGAGAGTAGATGCGTTTATCGGTTTTTGTGGGACAATCCCTGGTGATTCTTACAGATAATATGTCTGGGTAGACATCTTGGCGGAAGGCATTAACCAGGAAAGTGCACAGATTTGTTTGTGTGAGTTGCATAAAGATGCCGGCGGAAATATTACCGCATGATTTGAAAGAGGTCACGCGTTGGAATATTATATTTAATATTTTAAAACACGTGGGGGATATTTTGAAATTAGACACCCCAACCCAGTGCTAAATAGCTTACGATTGGATTAAAGTAAGAAGCCGGAATAAACTATGGATCCTATTGGAACATCAGACGGAAACACCATATGTGATGTGAACTGAGAAGTGGGAAATATAATCTAGCGAAATAAGAGACACACAACAGAGAGACTGCAGCGCACGTCACATGAGCGACTCCCAGAAGCCAGTGAGACGTCGGACTTTGAATTTATATATTGTAAGTGACAGATCAGCTGTTGTAGTGGTACCATGTTACACAGATCAGATGTTGTGGTGGCACCATGTAACACAGGTCAGATGGTGTAGTGGCACCATGTTACACAGATCAGATGTTGTAGTGGCACCATGCTACATGCTACTGTCGTAGATTTTTCGATAGGAGAATTAAGACTAGGTTTGGTCCCTTCTGAATAGGTTTGAATAGGTGATAGACTCAGTGAGAGTTAGTGAAAGGTAATAGAATTTCCACACACGTGAGATGATAGATTTTGATATAGTGGCTGTCTCTGAAAGCGAAAAGAATTCTTCTCTCTCTCACCTATCTTCTACAACAGTTGTTACAGCGTCAGACAGACTACACCAATATACATATTACGTATATTTCTATCACTCACAGGCACGCACATACACGTGACGACAGGTAAACACACAGACGTGGGAAAACTATAACAATGATATATATATTATCTAGAACGAGCTGACCAAACACGATTATTAAGTTCAAGAGCGATTTTATTATCAGGAAAAATCGGCTCACAACATCAAAGAAAGTAATACCTGTACTCACGACTTTGCTCGCTGCCTCTTGGAACACACGGATTTTAGATCTTCACACAGACTCAAAAAAAAATGCAGTCTTCTGCCAAGAAGTCCCCAGTTCCAAAAGACGTATTTAACTCGGAGTCTCCGGGAACGACTACTTGGGTGTGCAAATTTGTTCAAATGTCTGATTAAGTCACCTAACAATTATTCCAGGCGCGGGAGTTAGCAGAGCACAGTGTCAATAGCGTAGGTTTCTAGAAATGATGAATGTCAGGTCGGTGCCTTCCCTCAGTATAGGATTCACTTTAGTCACACCACAGATTTGTCCAAAAAAATATATATATATATATATAGTCGGGAAATGTTAGTTAATACTAGAAGTATTTCGCGCCACCAGGCAGAAAAATTACGTAGAGTTTCTAGAAGAAATTATGATCTGGTTCCAAGGTCCAGTATTTATCATTACAGTCTTTGAAAACCCGTTATTGGGATACAGTATTTCTGGCTAACTCGGGTTGCATATGCACTGTTTAGACCAGTGGTACTTAAGAAACCCACGTGGTTCAAAATAAGGACTGTCTATTTCTTCACAAGTATGGAAACTACTACTAGGTGCTGGTAAAGTTAGGGTCACCCCAAAACTTTCACTGTGTGGAGGAAAAATAACACATATAATATAATAAACAGAATCTGAACTGGTTATAACTTACATTTAAACTTGCAAGCAGAGAGCTTTGCTTATCATTTAAACTTCCCGTGACGTAAGTTATATTTAAAAATCAGCAATCCTCATGAATTAAGAACACGTGCGTATTCCGTCACCATTCACGAGGCTCGATTCTAGAGTTTATACGTTAGTTTAGAAAAATACACTCGACTGAGTATTAGCAGTTAAATTAAATTCATAAATAGCTACAATTGCCGTTATAAGCTAGAAATTTAAATTTTATTCTGCTTTCCACTGAATGCTTCCCTAGAAAATATAATAGCCTACCACTTTATTTCTCTTCTGCGCTAAAGAAATAGATTAAAATGAATTAAGCGATTTAACACTTTAACACTCACAAAATCTATATATCTATCATATTAATTACCTCAACCACAGAATTACAGGTAGTCGCACAACTTAAGAATAAAATGCTGAAAATATTTCTGGAAGTCTAGAAGTTCGACAAATTGCCGAAACAAACTGAGATCTTCGCTAACAGCTATTCTGTTTACGAGCAACCTATCTACTGTGAGTCTATGAGCGAGAATGAAATTAAAGTTTCAAACTTGGCCAATATCTTAAAATCAGACAAAGGGCCCAAACTTATTTCGCCAAGCGAAATTATCTCCCCTACTCCCAACATTTACGTCCGCTTAACGCGTGTCGTAACTGTCACCTACTGACCACGATGTACGCGTGTCAGTTTCAAATCCCAGACAGCCTGACTCCAATGCAGGGCAGTTTTCACACTACAGCTGACCGTGGCCCACAGAGAGCGCCGTGTCAGTTTGGGATTTTCCAGACAAATGTCTGGATACTGACCGGTGCAGATGTAAAGTATCACACCCCACCGGGACTTATGCCGAGAAGAAGCTCGCGCGCTCGGTGAGAATGTAGACGATTTGCTACGTCCTATGTTCAGCGAACCGACTTATCACGCCTTCTGACGCCCTGCAGCCCTGACATCTACGTAATATCGTCCTAGCGCGATTCTCAGTTTTAGAGAAAGGAAAACAGGTAAAGTTTTGCGAATTATATGAAAATAATATTCGCAAAAACGAATGGATGAAAAATATACAGGAAAAAGGAAATACAGAGATAAAAAAGAGAGAATTTGGGTGAAAGAATAGGAAGAAGGTGTAGGAAATTAAATGAATATAAACCCTACGTGACAGAGCCTCCCCCCTTTAAGATATGGAAGCACTCCATGTCTACGTTATGGAGTTTAATTTCCTATAACCGTAGCTTCAGGGTGTCTGTCCTCTTCCCTCTCATCTTCCCCCTCCATCTCTGTCCAATTCCTACTCAAGTCCACTCCTCAAAGTTTCCTTCCCCTGGAATGTCTCATATGCGCGCTTGAAAGAGCGTCGCCGCTTCTGACATTTTTGAAAGATTTCCTGTGATAGCGGTGGAATATCTCTGCCACTATCGTCATCTTCGTCAGTTTTGGCGATCGTCAGGAGATGGTCGGAGGTTGGCACTGGTTTTTCCAAGTATCTCTTTAAGAGATTTAAATGGAAAACCTTCTCCTTTCCTTCAATAGAGATCTGGTAGTTAGCCTTAGAAATCTTTTTCAGGACGGTAAACGGCCCTTGCCATCCGATCTTCAGTTGGTTGTTCTCGGTAGGGAGCAACACCAAAACTTTCTCTCCTGCTTCCAGTTCTCTCTCTTCCGCGACTTTCCTGTATCGGTTAGCGTGCTTGGTGCGTGCTCGCTTAAAGTTAGTCGTTGCTAGGTCCCACCCTAGTTTCAACCGTTCCTTTAAAACCGACACATATTTACTGGCTGAGACAACTGTCTCATCAGCCTTCTCGTCTGTCAGAGACTGAAGTAAGGCTTCAAGCGGGCCCTTAATGGGTCTGCCGAATAAGAGTGTAGCTGGCGGAAATCCTGTGGAAGTATGAGGAGATTCTCTGTAGCCAAATAATGCTGCAGGAATACAGAGATCCCAATCTTCAGGTTTCACTTGTGCCAGCTTACTTAGCATCATGGTGAGGTTTCCATTAGCACGTTCCACGAGCCCATTTCCGGCCGGAGTATATGGCTTAGTGTGGATGTGCTGGGTCCTCAAGATCTTAACGATCTCATCCATCAACAGGTTTTTGGTATGGAGATCCATTATCCGTCAACACTTGCTGAGGGAATCCCAACCGAGTGAAAATCTGCACGAGGGCTTCTGCGACATGCTTGGCATCTGCGCATGTTAGCGGGATAGCTTCTGCCCATAAAGTGCATGTATCGACTAAGGTCAGGATAAACCTGTTCCTTCTTTTAGTCCTTTCGAAAGGCCCTAAAATGTCGATCACTACCCGTTCGAATGGTGTTCCCATTATTGGCATTTCACCATGTGGACTGGGGGTGCTCGTTGCTCTTGGGTGGCACACGTTGGCACTGGGCACAGGATTTGACATATCTGATAATATCAGTATTTACTCCTTGCCACCAATAATGAGTGGTTATACGTTGGTTTGTGGCGTTCTGTCCCATATGTCCGCTAAAGGGAAGAGAGTGCCCCATTTCTAGGATTTGGCTTCTGTACTGTTTCGGTACTAGGAGCTGGTTGTAACCTTGGTCAGGCTTGCCCGTTCTCCGATAAAGTACGCCATCCTCAGAAAAAATGTCCCCGTGCTGTTTTTGGTTCCTTCGCCATGGGCAGTTTCCTAAAGCAGGGTGCCAAGGTAGGGTCCTTGTATTGCGCTTCTTTAAGTTCCATAGGTAACAAATTTGGCGCAGGCTCCCGTTCCTTCTTGGTTTGCCCTCTTATAGTTACTGCTGCCACAATCGGCTCTTCCGGTTTCCCAATACACACGTATCTCCCGCCAAGTATGACTGGGTAGATGGGATCATCCATAACAGCCGCTTTGATCACGCCTCTGACAAAGTCAGAGTGTATCTCCACCAATGCGATGGGAAGCGCTGTAGGTGCATCACTCTTACGAACTCCACAAAGTTTGACGGTCTCTCCTGTCTCTTGACCGGGTTTAACCAGGTTTCTGGCAACAATGCAATCGTAAGAAAGCCCCGTGTCAAATAAGCAAGAAGTTTGAGAACCGTTCAAAGTAACAGTACCTCGCGTTGAGGGTCTATCCCCAACAGGTTGGGAATCACTGTCAATAGTTCCGCCTTGCGAGACTGTCAATAAGCATCCGATGCGTTTCGGCTCGGTGTGCTCGGTCTGATCATATGTCCCGTGCTCAGGGGTTCTCCCTTTGCCACCTTGAACTTTCTGGCTACGCTGCCATGTAGGGCGGTCGGGTTGATCAGACTGTTTGGGGTGGTTGGGGTACTTGTTCTTGTAGAACTTGGATTTTTCCGGAGGGGGGTTTTGAGGTCCAGTTTCTCTGTGGTTGTTTTGGTTAGAAGCCTGAGAAGATTGCTCTAGGTTATGTTTTCGAAAATGCTCCTCTGTCGGTTTCCGCTTTGTGGCCGGTAGTTCAGCCAGCGCATTGTGATAACGCTCAGACTTTTCCAAAATGTCTTCAAGTTTTTCTGCCCCCTGCTCAGCGAGAAATCTCCGGGTATCAGCAGACAAAGTGTTCTTTATTTGTTCAGTTAGAACAAGTTCCTCAAGACCTTCATAGGTAGAGGGGAGCTGAGAAAGCTCAAGGCACTTTGTTAGATATCCCTTAAGACGAGATGAGAACTGGTGAAAAGTTTCAGAATTCTCTTTCCGGCTGTTGCGAAACAGTTGCAAAAACTTGCGAGCGTTCATTTCAAAGCGCTCCAGTAACGCTTTCTTCCACACATCGTAGTCGTCTTGTTGGCTACTTTCCAGCTTAGAATAAACATCATAAGCAGAACCTTTTAGGGCCTGGGAAAGTTTCATATTCCAACGCGACCTCTCTAACCCGTACAGAGTTGCAATTTTCTCAAATTTTTCTAACCATGTGTCAATCTTCTCATTTGGACAAGGGAAAGATTCTAGCGGAAAAGACATAGCAGTGAGGTGAAGAGATTGACTGTTAGAAGGATCAGTTAAGGAAGAATGAGGAGAAGACTCTCCATTGGTGGAGGTAGAGGCAGCGCCACGACTTTGAAGTTCTAGAGCTTTAAGAGCCAACTCATGTTGTCTCTCCTTCTCTCTTTCCTCATGCTGTCTCTCCTTCTCTTTTTCCTCATGCTGCATCCTGCGAATTTCCATTTCCTCCTCAATCTTCTTCTGCTGTAATAGACGGTCTGCTTCTTCTTTCCTCTCCGCATCATATCTCTCAAGTTCGTCCCTGACAAAAGCTTTCGCTTCGTCCCCGTCCAAACCTTCTTGTCTCGCTTCGTCCCTGAGAAGCTGTCTAAGCTTTGCTCTCTCGGCCATATTAGGTCAGTGACTGAGACTAGTGGAGAAAGAAAATAGGAAAAAGGATACACTGGTTCCTACCACTACGAGAAAAAAAAATACCAAAAATCAAAAGATGATATATTTAACCCTGGGATACCTCCTCCAAAGTAAAATCTAACTATCGCTGCTATTATCGGCAATAAAGCACTTAATGCAAAACACGACTACGCCAACTAAATGGTAGTAAAGATTTACTTCTGAAAAATAAGTTGCTACAGTGGAAAAGCAAAAGAATATTGCAAAAATTAAAGAGAAAAATAATCCCTTAATTATAAAGTCCACTATCAAGTTCACCCCTGAAGACAGTTAGGGTAAGGGAGGCAATTAATCTGGACAAATAGTCCGAAAAACACTCCTTAGCTTAGTTCAAACGCCGTTCTGCCTCAGTACCCAGTGAATGTTATACACTCACCACTTTACCAGCATTTAGTATTACAATCAGCAGTTAACATATATCCCGACAAAATCAACCTGTAACCAAAATGTATATTATTCAAAGATGCTGTGGAAAAAAAAACTTAGTAGTTTGTGTGGTCAGCACGCCCGTAAACAGATCGCTAGTCTAGGGGGGTAATATTTTTTTTTAAAAGATACACAGTCACAAGACATCACACTCTTACTCTATATCAGAATACAGAATCTTAAGTTCAAAATCCAGATAGACGAGTCCACATTTGTCGTACTCGTCTTCCTATTCTAAGTTCAAAGACCGGAAACGAGCCCTCATTTGTCGTAGATTTTCGATAGGAGAATTAAGACTAGGTTTGGTCCCTTCTGAATAGGTTTGAATAGGTGATAGACTCAGTGAGAGTTAGTGAAAGGTAATAGAATTTCCACACACGTGAGAAGATAGATTTTGGTATAGTGGCTGTCTCTGAAAGCGAAAAGAATACCTTCTCCTCTCTCACGCTAACTTCCTACAAACAGTTTGTTACACAACGCGTAAGAACAGACCTACACCAATATACAATATTACGTATATTTCTAACAACTCACAGGCACGCACGATACACGTGACCGACAGGTAAACACACACCGACGTGGTAAAACTAGGTAAACAAAAGATAATATAAAATATCTATAACGGAGCTTGAACAAACTCGATTATTAAGTTCAAGAGCGATTATTATTATCAGGGAAAAATCGGCTCACAAACATCCAAAGAAAAGGACATCCAAGGGAAAAATTACATATAACACATAGTCCATAAAAAAAAATTCAAGGAAATGTTTGCAAGGAAGATAGCCCCGATATAGTGTATTCAAACTCTAGGTTTAGCCCTGCCGCCGTTAATATAAACAGATGATGGCGTGCCCGAGTCACTGATACATAGGGTTTAGAGTCTAAGAGTTTTCTTTGTTTTTTTTTCTCGTAATATAAGCACAGAGTTTGAAAAAACACTGATTTAACCGTAAGAAACAATAACACAAGAACCTCCCTATAGCCCTTAGCAACAAATATATGCAGATTGAAAACAAAATTAGGGACAGCAACTGTTATTTG
>JAMPIV010010861.1:0-27223 GCA_024509875.1 Oreohelix idahoensis | reverse complement strand
GTTTAAATCCACATGTGCACAGTGGTGAAGCAGACAATCGTAGCTTGTGCATGTGTTTATTCAGTTTGTTATGCCCTGTCCTGAGTCGAAAAATAGTTATCTGTCCCTGCCGGTCGAGAGTGTGATAGTCGTCTTTGGTTGGTTCTGTTCTCTTCTGATAGTCTGGATAGCTCTCTTTTTCTCAAAGTATGTGACTTCATTATCTTCTTGTTCACATTCTCCTCCCTTTTTTGCAAGTTTATCTGCCTTTTCATTTCCGGGTACACCACAATGAGATGGTACCCACTGAAGTATGGTTCTCTTTTTGGCAGCTACCTTGTTTAGTTCATTTCTCAGATGCGGGAGTTTACCACCCTTGAGAGCTTGCAGGACAGACAGTGCATCTGTGAGGATGACTACCTGGTGGCAGTCAGAGTTGGTGTTATAAATCATATTTGCAGCTTGCTCTAGAGCTTGAACCTCAGCTGTATAGTTGGAACAGAATTTACCAGTGGGAATGTGCCTAGTCTCATAGTGGTTGTCAGGATATGAGATAAAGATACCGGCACCTCCATTCCTAACAGCATTAGTTGCTGATCCATCTGTATAGGCATGTATCCATGATTGATCGGGATAGCTTTCTTGGATCATACTCAATGTAGCAGTTCGTTTTTGCAGATCATTATACTCACATCCACTTGTGAGACCACTGACTGATGTATTAATTTGGAGGGCATTGCTGGCCTGCTCCCATGGTACAGGGTATAGGGTGGGCTTCAGTGGTGTTGTCTTCATGGATAGGTCTTCTTGATGCTGTCTTTTAAGTCTTTTTCCCCGATGCACAAAGCTGCTACGCTTTAGACGTCCCAATGCCAGATCATCTAGTCTTGCCTTCATTGGGTGCGTTGGCATACTGTTGTACTTTTCCATCTGGATCATGGTTTTTGTGTCTCTTCTATGGGACAATGTCTGTAATCCAGCAACCTTCTGCATCTCTGTTATTGGTGTAGTTTTCATGGCTCCTGTAATGAGCCTGAGAGCTTGATTTTGCACCTTGTCCAAAGACTGCAGATGTGAGTTAGCAGCTGATGACCATGCTGCTGAGCTAAACTCTAAGTGTGGTCTTATTACTCCATTATAAATCTTCTTTAGATTTCGTTCATTTGCTCCCCAGTTGGTACCTGCTAATTTTCTGAGTATGCCTAGTCGTCTTCGGGCCTTTCCTTCTGCATTTTCAATATGCTTATTCCATGTAAGCCTTTGGTCAAATGTCACCCCAAGATAGGTGGGGTAGCTTTCTTCCTTGATCACGGTTGTCCCTAGGTGTATGTTAGCTGATTTGTCCTTGGGGGCGAGGGAGAACAGTGTTGTGGAGGTTTTGTCTGTGTTTATTGTGATAAGCCATTTCTCTGCCCATGACACTAGCATGTCCGCTGCCCGCTGCATTCTATAATTTGCTGTGGTGACGTTTTCATCAGCGCACCAGAGTACTAGGTCATCTGCATATAAGGCAGCTTTCACTCCTGCGGGGAGATCTTTCACCAGGTCATTGATGTAAACAAGGAAGAGTGTTGGGGAAATTACTCCTCCTTGAGGTACCCCCTGATGGAGCAACACTTTTCTGCTCTGCAGACCGTCAAGAGTGACTCTAGTTCTCCTGTTATGCAAGTATGACTGGATCCATTTCATCATGTTGCCTTGGATTCCACTTCTCCTAAGTTTTGCAATAAGGCCATCTTTCCACACCTTGTCAAAGGCCTGCTTGAAGTCGACCCAGATCGTTAGGACCTTTTTCTTCTCCTGGAAGGCATCTTCTATTGCTTGAGACAAGTAAGTAACTTGGTCTTCTATACTGTAGCATTCTCTAAATCCAGCTTGTTCCGGCACCAGGATCTGCTCAGACTCTAAATACCATTTCAATCTGTGGTTGACTATTCGCTCCATAGTCTTCCCAACACAGCTTGTGAGACTGATTGGCCGGTAACTTGCAGCCTCGGTCTTACATTTCCCTTTCTTTAGTATGGGTATTGTGATGGCTTCTCTCCATACTTGGGGTACCGTTCCTTTCAACCAGCTGTGGTTGAATATCTCAAGCAGTTTTGTCTTTGCTGCTGAGCTCAGATTTACTAGCATTTCGTTGCTGATTTTGTCTGGGCCGGGTGACTTTTGAAACTTAAGCTTGGAAATAGCGTTCTGTAGTTCTCCTAGTGTGATGGGTTCCCTCATTGGGGCAGGAGTATCTGTCTGTCCCATGGTTGCCAGCATTTCTTTTCTTATCTCTCTCTGATGGTCTATGTTAATGGGTAAGTTGCTTTCTGAACTGTATCTTCTAGCAAACAGGTCTGCAGCTTGTTTTCCTCTGAAAAGTTTGCCACCTTCATCCAATGTGATAGTCTGCCTAGGTGAGGAACGCTCTTCATTTAGAGACTTGACTAATCTCCAAAGTTTCCTGCCGTCTTTCTCAAGGTTCAGCGATGCCATTTTAGTTCTCCAGCTTTTCCGTTTTTCTTCTAGCTTTGTTCTCTGAAACTCTGCTACAGCCTTTTTCCATTTGTTGTGAGTTTCAAGTGAAGGCTGAGACTCTGCATCCTTTCTAGCCCTGTCCATAGCTTCCTGACGTTCTTGGAGTGTGCTGGACCAGTATGGTATGTAGTTACGCCGGCATCCTTTGGGAATGGTTTCTTTTGCAGCTTGTAGTATGCATCTGTTGAAGTCTTTTACCACTTCATTAATGTCTCTGTTCTGTACCTTGAGGGTAGACAGCAGCGTGTTTACCTGATGCCTGAATAAACCCCAGTTGGCTTTTTTTGTAGTTCCATCTTGTAATGGCTGGGCCTGTACTGAGAGTTGCACTCTGGACAGTAAGAAAGATTGGGCGATGGTCGCTTCCCCCTAGTTGGTCTCCTACTTCTCTACTAATAGATCCAGCTATATCTGGGGTGGCGAAGGCAAGATCTGGTGTTGAAGTTGTGTGCCATCCTCTGGAGTAGAAGGTAGGAGTATCTGTGGCATTATTGACTAGGATTAGGGAGTGATCATCTTGCCATGTTTCAACCTCTTCACCTCTGTGATCTAGATGGTTATAGCCCCAGCTCTGGGAGTGGCTATTAAAGTCTCCAACTGCTATAAAGTTGGTGGCTGGTACCTGTATAGAGCTGAGACTCAGGGGTTTGTTGTTTGGACAGTAATAGTTCAGGAGTTCTATTTCCATCTTGTCTACCTTTCTCTTTTTCTGTTTTGTTTCGGTCAGTAGTTCTCCTCCGCCGTCTGCTGACTCCACAAGACGGTCTAGAGGGTCCTCCAGTAGCTGAGGGTGGGCTCTGTCGAGGCTCAGAGCCCGGCACTGCACCTGCCTGGTGGAGCTCCACAGGGCGAGCACCAGTACGAGATTTATTTGACGGTGTACTCATCCATAAAAAAAAGCGAGTTGCGTGATACTGTGGTTTCCGGTGCGCCTTCTGGCCCAGTATCTACGACTTTAGCACCTCTTCAACGGGAGAGTGGGCTCATCCCTAATCTGTTTATGTTCCCAGTAGTAGACTATTCGCAAGCAGCCTGGGGGTGTCACTGCTCTGCGCGGACCTTGTTTACCGAGGCGGCGTCCGAGCTCGTATGGTGAAAATATGGTTGCGTTATCTTCAAAATTGACCTGTCTTCCCCGTGGCTTTTCTGCCATCCTGCAACTTTGAGTTAGGGAGTTCTGAGCTCCAGTCTCTTTCCCAGGCATTTTATCCTGGCCTGACACGCATACAGAGGACTCCACTTCTGGTTCTAAGTTAGCAGTTGGGGATAGGTGGGGTGGCACACTGTGCATTCCCCGTCATCCAGGGGGGCTCTCCAACTATGCAGAGCTTGCACAATGCTGTGCTCTGGTTCTGGGCTCTCCCAAGGAATCCTCACGTCCTGCACAGAGCCACTTCCAGATACCCACCACCTGCCATCTCTCCATTGTAGAAATCTCCTGCATGCAGCCATCCAGTCAAGAGCCAGTATTAAGTCTGGTGCCCAAGTGATCCCCCCAAGCTCAGTGTGCAATGCTGGGTTCTCATCATGCTGCAACACAGGGGGGATTGTGATGCTTAGCCATCTCTCTCAACTCTGCACCGATAAGTGACATCGGGGACTTAACTGTGCCTCAGTACTGGGAGGCCCCGTTTCCGGGTACACCACACACAGCCAATTGAGGCAACGGTCGTCGTGGGCGTGTCTTCAGTGGGGAAGTTGTGGAGTCTTCCTGTCCATGTTCTTGCACATCCTAACACTGCCCGCAAGACATCGGAGGTTTGGAGAGTGGCCTTCTCTGCTTTTTTTTAGCCGGGGTGGGCTCCCCGGGCAAGTCTCGATGGGGATCGGGACGTGTCCACGCGCCAGTGGGCACAGCATCGGCCGCATCTGATGGAGGACTTGCTCTGCCAGGTTTGAGTTAGTAAATTCCAACTTTGTCATCTTCATGGCATTGTGATGCTGGGGTGCCTGTGGATTTCCTACTGCCCCGGGTAGGAGCTAGAAGTGTACTGTGCCAGCTCTGGGGGAGATAAAGGGGGTGTTTCTGCATCTCCTTGTGATACGTAGCCAAGGTAGGGCTCACAGTGCTCTTTCCCCGCCACCAAATTGCCTGCTGGTTACGCCTAGTTCTCCGAGGCTCTAGGCATGTGACCAAGAGTTGAAGACAATAGGATCGTCACGTCCTGAGTCTCTGTGCCTGTACGATGGGTTCCGATCTTCAGGGAGCAGTCCACACTCGTTCCCACTCCCAAGACTTGTTCAGTATCCATCCGGCTCCTTCCCACCCACAGAGGGCGTGTACGGTGTAGTGCACCGGTTTTATTATCGAGGTTTGCTCCTCTAGATCCGTTGTGTTTAGCCTGAGGATTCGCACCCTCAGTTACCAGGACTACCTCGAGGAGGGTGTGGCTCTTCACCACGCACAACGATCTTGGGGTATGAGAGGTTTTGCTAGGCCAAGAGACAAACACCGCAATGGTCGCTCCTTTCATGAACAAGAATTCACTAGGCCTAGGGTGAAGCAAGGGGGTGAAACCCACTACCCACAACACCAACACATCATACCCCCTGTCTGTAAAAGACTTTGCCCCTCAGGCATGTCGTACAAGGCGACTTAGATTGTGCAGACGGCTGGCAACCTCATCATGTAAAGTGAATTGCCACATATACTACCGCTGCAAGATCACGTGGGTGCTCCTTTCGGCTTTCTGTGGATCCATTCATTGTAAGCTTCAATTGTATACTATTTGTAAGCTGCCCGTTCAGGCCCCAGTAACACACATGTTTCTGAGTAAGCCATCATTTGCGTGTCTCACAACCTGAATATATTCGATAATCAAGATCTTGTTTTTTTTTCCCTCCCTACTGAAGACTTGCAAATGTTGTATAGTTCTTTATTCAAACATGTTCTACTTCCACCATGATTATGAATGTTGATTGGCTTGTATATTCCTTGGGGTTTTCTAAGTGCAGCGTACTGCGTCTCTTTTATATTCTGATTTGCGTATATATTCTTTGGCGTAGTCAGTTTGGAGAGTACCGGAGCTGTGTCATATATTAGATTTGCTTATATATTCTTTGAGGTATTGTATTTACACCGTACTGTAACTGCTTTATGTTGTGGTTTGATTATATATTCTTTGGCATAATCCGTTTGGAGTGTACTGGAATATTTGCTTTTATTTTTTGGTTATATATTTGTTGTGATTATATATTCCTTCTGACAAGACCCTGACAAGCGCCAATGGAACAAGAGATGAGAAGACGCCATCGATGAATAGGACACAAATTGAGGAAACCTGTTGATAGCATTGCAAGACAGTCCTTGTTCTGGAATCCACAGGGAAAGAGAGGCAGAGGTAGACCAAAAAACACATGGAGAAGAGAACTGGAGACGGAAGTATAATGGTGATGAAGACGTTGAAAGAACTAGAGCTGATGGTCACGTGATAGGAGAACTTGGCGTGTGTTTGTTGAAGGCCTATGTCACGTGATAGGAGGACTTAGCGTGTGTTTGTTGAAGGCCTATGTCACGTGACAGGAGAACTTGGCGTGTGTTTGTTGAAGGCCTATGTCACGTGACAGGAGGACTTGGCATGTGTTTGTTGAAGGCTTATGTCACGTGATAGGAGGACTTGGCATATGTTTGTTGAAGGCCTATGTCACGTGATAGGAGGATTTGGCATGTATTTGTTGAAGGCCTATGTCACGTGATAGGAGGACTTGGCATGTGTTTGTTGAAGGCCTATGTCACGTGATAGGAGGACTTGGCATGTGTTTGTTGAGGGCCTACGTCACGTGATAGGAGGACTTGGCATGTGTTTGTTGAGGGCCTATGTCACGTGATAGGAGGACTTGGCATGTGTTTGTTGAGGGCCTATGTCACGTGATAGGAGGACTTGGCGTGTGTTTGTTGAAGGCCTATGTCACGTGACAGGAGAACTTGGCGTGTGTTTGTGTGTGTTTGTTGAAGGCCTATGTCACGAGACAGGAGAACTTGGCGTGTGTTTGTTGAAAGCCTATGTCGCGTGACAGGAGGACTTGGCATGTGTTTGTTGAAGGCTTATGTCACGTGATAGGAGGACTTGGCATGTGTTTGTTGAAGGCCTATGTCACGTGATAGGAGGACTTGGCATGTGTTTGTTGAAGGCCTGTGTCACGTGATAGGAGGACTTGGCATGTGTTTGTTGAGGGCCTATGTCACGTGATAGGAGGACTTGGCATGTGTTTGTTGAGGGCCTATGTCACGTGATAGGAGGACTTGGCATGTGTTTGTTGAGGGCCTATGTCACGTGATAGGAGGACTTGGCATGTGTTTGTTGAAGATCTATGCTTCTTGCGGAGCTAAAGGGTATAGACTGATTGAAATATCTCTTGGGGTATCGTGATACATCTCTTGGGGTATCGTGATGCATCTCTTGGGATATCGTGATACATCTCTTGGGGTATCGTGATACATATATGGGGTATCGTGATACATCGCTTGGGGTATCGTGATACATCTCTTGGGGTATCATGATACATCTCTTGGGGTATGTATGAACAGACTACTATAGCTGCTGTATATTTGGGGTTGCTTACATATTCTTTTTCTACTTTACCTGTGTATTACTGGAGCCCGATTAAGATTAGTAAAACTAACCTGTCGTAAAAAGCGACTAAGGAGGGTTGGGTAACCCCATCCAGCACAAACGTTAAGGAACAAAAACTTAAACAAACAGTTGCATAATCAAATAAAGACAAAAACAACGGCAAAAAAGTTACAGGTTTTCTCTGATGCTTGTATTCCTACAAGGTTTCCCCCTATCATTCTCTGCTACATGTATTCCTAGATGTGTCCTTCTATCATTCTCTGCTATATGTATTCCTAGATGTGTCCCTCTATCTTTCTCTGCTATATGTATTCATAGATGTGTCCCTCTATCATTCTCTGCTATATGTATTCTTAGATGTGTCCCTCTATCTTTCTCTGCTACATGTATTCCTAGATGTGTCCCTCTATCATTCTCTGCTATATGTATTCCTAGATGTGTCCCTATATCTTTCTCTGCTATATGTATTCCTAGATGTGTCCCTCTATCTTTCTCTGCTACATGTATTCCTAGATGTGTCCCTCTATCTTTCTCTGCTACATGTATTCCTAGATGTGTCCCTCTATCTTTCTCTGCTAGATGTATTCCTAGATGTGTCCCTCTATCTTTCTCTGCTACAAGTATTCCTAGATGTGTCCTTCTATCATTCTCTGCTATATGTATTCCTAGATGTGTCCCTCTATCTTTCTCTGCTACATGTATTCCTAGATGTGTCCCTCTATCATTCTCTGCTATATGTATTCCTAGATGTGTCCCTCTATCTTTCTCTGCTATATGTATTCCTAGATGTGTCCCTCTATCATTCTCTGCTATATGTATTCCTAGATGTGTCCCTATATCTTTCTCTGCTATATGTATTCCTAGATGTGTCCATCTATCTTTCTCTGCTCTATGTATTCCTAGATGTTTCCGTCTATCATTCTCTGCTATATGTATTCCTAGATGTTTCCCTCTATCATTCTCTGCTATATGTATTCCTACATGTGTCCCTCTATCTTTCTCTGCATATTCTTGTCTTTGCCCGAGAGTTAGGCTATGACGGCCTGGATGGATTTTCCTAAAAATAGAGAACTGTGTTTTAAATATTGTACATCCTCGACCGATAGTTTCTAATACCTTCAACAGTACAGAATATAGAGTCAGGAGATTTGAGAAATTATTAAAAGAGGGTAGCACATGTCATATAGAGTGACTCCCATCTTTGTGCGCTGTCAGGATTTAGAAATGATAAATTATTCCTGGACTCGATGGGATTCACAGCTGATTGAGTTATATCCTCCCTCATGGTACAGTACAAATGTTATCTCAAAATGAAGCAAAATAATTTGTTTTAGCTCTTTTGTGTGTGCTATAATTGCCTTCTTCTTCAAGTACCATGCCTAGTGGCGAGGAGATCATGTTTCTCCACAACATCCTGTCTCCATTACAATTTATCATTCCTGTTGTTGACTTCTGTCCAGTATTTGCTCTCTTTGTCTTCCTCTGTATCTTTTTCCTTCAATCTTACCTGTTGTTACGATATATTCCAGCTTTCATCTTCTCATAACATGCTCAAAAAAGTGGATTGCTTCTTTCTAACTTGTGAAATAAGTTTCCTTTGTGCATTGGCCTCTTTCAGGACATCCTCCTTACACTTTTTGTCTGTCCAAGGTATTTTTAACATTCTTCTGTAAAACCACATCTCTGTGGCCTTTAGTGCCTTCCGTACTTGTTTACTAATTGTCCATGACTTACTCCCATATGTTAGGATTGGTTCTATATAACACTGAAGAACTCTTTCTTACTTTCAATGACAAAGAATTGTTGCATAAATTACTCACACACTGACACATTTTATAGAATGCTGTTTTTGCGTGAGATATTCTGCTCTTCACTTCTGAAATGCATCCTCCATCCGTTGTTATTAATGTGCCCAGGTATTTGAATTTATTGACTTGTTTTAAAACTGTTCCATTTACTGTGAAAGTGCATTCTGGTGAAGCCCTTTTCTTTGAGACGACCATTACTTCTGTCTTTTTGCGATTAAGGCTAATGCCTTTATTTTCACTTTCTATCACCGTTGTATCAACCATTTCCTACAGCTCCTTTTCACTTTTTACTAATAAGATTCTATCATCAGCGATATTCATGCCTGGGGAAGGAACATGTCCTCCTACCAGGCGCGTCAACCGGGTGGTAGATGGTTGAATATCCACTAGATACAGAGGTTAGCTGTGAGTACTGAATAATCAGCCGTGAACCAAAACAGGTAGTTGTCACTAAGGGCGAGGTGGGACAGTTGCGAGGTACAGCTGTCTGTATCAAATCACCTCTGAAGCTTTATGATGTCACAACCAGCGAGATGGAGGCGTTGACCTTTTAGTCAAAGGCTAGCGGAGACAACCGTACACAAACCGACGGAAAGCAACGGGAAACTACCGTCGTATTATCCATTGTAAAATCTTGAACCAAAACAACTTCCTAGTAAAAGACAACGACGTCCGGTAGGGATCATCACGTGTTACAGGTGACACCCGATCGTCGTCAAGCTACTGTTAGCAAAATTAGAATTAAGGATAACTTAATCATATAATTTCCTACCTTCTTCATTTCCCATATCTGACCCAGTCCTTTCTCCAATCATGCACTCTCGTCACTCCAGCGTTGCATCTATCTTCAGTTTTATTCTCGCACTGTCTTGTCTTCCTTCTAAGCATGTCTTCTTTCTCGTCAGTTCTCCATCTATTTTAATTTTTATTTCTTACCGTGTCTTGTCTTCCTTTCTAATCATGTCTTGTCTTCCTTTCTAATTTTGTCTTCTCTCTCACCAATGCTCCACCATTATCATTTATCACCCTGTCTAATCTTCCTTTCTGACCATGTCTTACTTTATAACCCTGTCTTCTCTCTCACCAGTTCTCTACCTGTCTTCATTTCATTTATCACTGTATCTTGTCTTCCTCTCTCACCTTAGCATATGTACTCGTTTTCCATCCATTTCATCATCCTATTTCTTTCTCTCCTTTTAAACATCAGCCATTTATCTTTCTCACCCTGCTCGATATTTATTTGCTCAAATACTACGTTTTCCATTCCTCTCGTCCCTTGTCCTTTACTTACTTATTATCTGATTTTCTTAATGTTTATTCTCTTATTTTCACATCACGTTCTCGGGTAACATTTCCTCAGAAATAAAGTAAACAGTAATTACATCGATCCAGTAAGTGTGTTTGTCAAAGCTGGCAGGCTTAGATCTTGTTAGAATAAAGATGTTTGTTCAAATACATTTAACAGTTAAAATTGTCCTAGTTGTTACAGAAGTAGTTTGTTAAAAAAACAAACGAACCCAGCCCTTTATGATCAGTGCTTGCCTGAAATACATGTGCACACATATAGACAGATTGTTCCCTAATTAAGAAATGCATGGAATAAGAATGCTGGATTAGTAAATTTTTGTGCCTCTTGAACTCTACATTGTTCTGTAGCCGGCAAGACTTTCATCTTAGTGAGAGTCACGACGGTTCTCATATTTTGTTTCAGGTGTTTTAAATTCCTCTCGTCCCCTCGTCACCCTTTCTCTTTAGTGAAATATATCAGGATCTTAATGTTTGCTCTCTTGTTCTCACATCACTTTCCTGGGCAACATTTCCTCAGAAATCAAGTAAGTATGTTTGTCAAAACTAGCAGGCTTAGATCTTGTTAGAGTAAAGATCCCTGTAATGTAACAGATGCTTGTACAAATACATTTAACAGCTAAAATTGTTCTTGGTTGTTACAGAACCAGTTTGTTCAGAAAACAAACGAACCCAGTCCTGAATTATCAGTGTTTACGTGATATACATATGTACACACATAGACAGATCAGTGCGTAATGAAGAGATGTATTGAATAAGAATGCCGAATCCGTTAACTGTTTGTACTACTTCAAATTTTAAGTGTTCCGTAGCTGGCTAGACTTCTATCTCAGTGAGTTTAATTTCACACTCTTCGATTTTCATCCATTTGTCACTGAGCTTTCATTTTAAGTCAATCTTATATCATGAATGGCCCGCGGACTTAACATATTTGGTTTATGTGGCCCTCAGAGTAGATTATGTTGGACTACCGTGATGCATCAGTTCTTCCAAACATTTCAACTCTTGTTTGATGTCTGCTTGTTTTTACGAAACCTGTGTTAGCGGAATGGGTCCTGTCGATTTAGGTCATGTAATTTAATCTCAGTTCCCTTTTGTGTGATTCCCGAAGATATTGTTCCCAAAGCTGCTGTAGTGTTCCCGTTGATGTGTTGCTCTGGGTACTTCCTCCTTACTGTGCACAATGTGTGGTGTGTTTTCAATTGGTTACTGTGCTCTGCGGCGTCGTATACTGTTCTATACTGGCATAATATATCTCTTTCCTCCACCACCTCAAATAATCAATTCACAGAACATAGGTATTGTCTTAGTTCTGGCGCGCTGAACGTCCGACTAACAGAGTGGTTAGAGAGCTGGTCTCTCGCTGCTAGAGTGCTGGGTTCGATTCACGGTATCATCACGTCTCCAGTTTACCCAACTGTAAATGGGTATCTGACTTTGATCTTGATTTAGGGCAGGAAAAGGCAGCGAGCAAGGGAACTGTCACCCCACCTCTCGATGCTGGTCCTAGTATATGAAGTCTCTAACACTTCACTCCACTACGGCAGTATCTGATATGGGACTATCTTGACCTTTTATTTCACTGGCGCGCCATACATTTTTCTTCTCAAATGTTTTGAACGTGTTGCTTAATCGTCTGCAAATCTCTACCAGTTTTATATGCTTATTTCAGCTCAGCTGTTGGCTCTCTGTTATGCTTAGGCATTTAGTGAATGAGACTACACTCATATGTAGCTCCTATATTTTTATGTCAGTGTCGTAAATTTTGAGAAGATAGGACTGACGAAATTATGGCCCTTTTTCTAGTAGAGGTGATGGTAAGAACTAGTGAGAGGAAGATGAAAGAAATAGTTCCTGTTTCACGAGGAGAACAGTCTTGGATTTAGTAATTGCTCTAATCCAGCCTATCTTTTTTACGACTCTATTTAAAGTAGACGCGCTTTCTCACTTGATACAGATTCAATTTACACCATCCTCACGCACACACACTTTTGTGACAGAAATACGTACAGACGTGAAAACATATATATATATATATATATATATATATATATATATATATATATCTATATATATATATATATATATATATATATATATATATATATATATATATATATATATATACTATGAAAAAACGTTACATCAGTGAATTTTTGGTACATAAGAGAAATGAAAATATAAATCCAATAGGCCGCTCTGTGGTATAGGGAAACTAGGAAAAATCCCGACAGAAGTAATTTACCCAAAAGATCAAAATAATTAACAATGGGGTAGAGGTATTTCAGGATGGGTAAAGAATAAGTCCTTAAGGTAACCTACCCTGGGGACACTCAGATTAGTGAGAGATAAAAATGACAGATGGTAAATAAGTAGTAACTTAAGAAATAAATTCTATCGTTCCGTTCATTCACAACACACATACAGTGAGCTCACTTTCAGATTGCTTACCCCTCTGTCGACTGCATACATTCCAGTGAATTAATCAAACACGTATTTAGACTAATTTGAGTCCTAGTATTTGTCCAGTTCAGCCCCAGACTCTCCGTTTAGGCAACTGCTATTTTTCGGGAGTCGCCGAATTGGTGCGTTGATTATTTTTTCCTGGGTGTTCCTCTTCTTACTGCAGGTATGGGTTTGGAATAAGTTTGTTCTATGTGGTGGCACTGTCATGGAAATTTATAAGTTAATATAATTCTCTGGTGTGGTCTAGCCTCCAGTGGCTGTGATTCTCTCTGTCGTAGTGAAATGTATACTAAACAGAATGTTACTGCTAGGCTGTTCTCGGATTGAAATAGCCGAGTATGACCCGTGAATTTTCTCTGTAAAATTCCGTGGTAGGAAAACTTTACTGCCAAATTGGTTTTAAAATAATTAGTGCTGTAAGTTTTGCCACATCAGGACAGTAATACTTATAAATTCTAGATGGAGAAATCTTCTGGTATAGTCCTGTTCCAGTTAACATTTAACATTTAAATTGAAGGGTTCTGTTTATTTAACCACTCTCATGGATGGAGAATGTGGACCGCAAAAGGGTCTCAAACATCAGATTTTTTCACAGACAATGTTTGTATGTTGAAGAACATATAATTGGACTGTCCTAAGACACAGGACCATAAAACTCTAAAACCGCTGGATCGCAAAGGTATGATCAACCTATATAAAAAGAGAATAGATAACAGATAATCATACTATAATTATATTCTAACACCCGCGTTTAGGTAAGACCTATAACTCACTCCGGTATTTAATTGTATAGAAAAAAAAAAAACCACCACAAGTCTCTAGCTAATATATCGCTTTAACACTAGAGATGAACACTAGTCACTTCAAATTTACACATGGTGAAAAAAGAAATAAATGGTATCTCGACAATATTAATCGCCTAGCGTCTTATAATTAATTAAACATCTATTTCCTGGGGAATAACGAGAAATTAAATTACGTTACGGCTGGAGAAAATTTAGCTTCAAATTTACTTAATACTTTATTCAACTTAACACAAAAATCCCAGTGAAATATAATGAAAAACTTTAACACGAAAAAGCACTTAAATTAATATATGTACAATGTATTCTTTACCGCACACAGAAAAACTAAATAATTCCCCACGTATTCCAGTATCCGATATGTAAGATGGCTCTCTAAATAGCGCGCTAGAATTATTCAAGAAATCCTGGAGCGAACTGATAATGAGTTTTAGTAGACTGCACATATATACTAAATCGTCCCGATCTCACCGAGGTCTGCCAGAAATCACACCTCGAGTGGATTCTTCGGTCAATTTTCTGAGTGAAAGCGATTTTTCACAGCTCCACCGACCGCTGATCCGTTCCGGCGGAGATTTCTTTCCCCGCGTAGACTGTTCTCGTTCGGGTGTTAACCAGAGGTGTTACAGAACTCTGCTCACTCTTAGTGACTACAGAAGACGTCGATAATATGACCGTCTGTGCCGCCTCTGGCCCGCCTCCTTGAAGGAATGACAGTAAGAGGTTCGGAGATTGCTAACTATAATGGCTTGTGAGGGAAGACCGTAGGCGTGGCTAAATTAAAATTAAGACAGACAGTGAAAGAGGCCTGGCTTACACGTACTTCACTTACATGTTAATTAGGAAGCGAGGGAAATCAACGTGGAATCCACGTGGGACCCACGTTGGCGATTTTGATTTCAACAAAATAGAGGGGTACCGGCGAGATTCAAGTGTAGCTTCAATTTTCATCTGTCACAGTCAGTTATCCTGTTTTTCACCCGTGTGTTACCGAGGTCCGAAATGGGAGCAAAGAATAGTAACACTGTACCCGACCAAGCATGTCGTAAAAAGCGACTAAGGAGAATTGGGCATGGGGCCTGGTTACCACATCCCGTAAAAAACCGTTTACCACAAAAAGTTGAACAAACACTATGGATAAGTCAAATATGGAATATAAATCAACTCAGCCGCCCAAGACAGAAGAAGGTTCTATTGGAAAGGAGGCGCACGAAGCATCCCAGAGAAAGCCGGACGGAGTCTAGGTTGCCGACTGAAACGTGGAAAGATCTTGAGATCATGGCACATGACAGGAGGACTTGGCATATATATGTTTGTTGAAGGACTATGCTCCTTGAGAGCTAAAGGGCATTGGTTGATTGATATCCTGATGTTAACAATTCCTCCGCTGTTATCACTTCTTTAAATTGTGATAACTATTTAGAATTTCCTTATGTCAGTTTTGCTCTCATCCTTTTTTTTTTAAACAGGCTTTTCTTTAACTTGCAACGTATGTCACTCTCTTGTCACCTTCAAATCTTGCAATCGATTTTTCAATCACTTCCAGGTGAGCAATAGCTCTGAAACTTGTCATAGTTGTGTATTCCCCATGACAATACAATAATCAGTCGTAAAAATAATAAAATGAATAAAATTAACATTATTTTTTTTTTTTTTTTTTTTTTGGATTCTATCATCACTGAAATGGGCAATAACTGCAAATAATCTAGGCGTATTCTTTCCAACAAGATTGTCTCTCTTGAGAGAAATATTGAAACTTCTTTCCCCCTTTCACGCACACACACACACTATCGCACGCGCGTGCACAGACATACACACAACTGACAACTACATTAAAAAAATGTAATTTACAACTCTTATCAAAATTTTTAAAAAATAAAACCACAAAAAATATTAACTTTCCGTGTAATATACCGAATAATGAAATCCGCTTCCTGTGCTCTGGACTCGTTTATCGCAAACTGATAATGTCATTAGCGGATCGATTACATTTGACTTAAATTTTAAAAAATTAAAAAAAAAAAACACTAAAAAGAAGAAAATAAAAAAAATATTTTAAACGCAGGCCTTGGGCGCTGATTCTACATGAAATTAACTTCTGTTTTATACTTCATTACACACTTATAGATAAAATCGTTTATGATGAGCGGTTAATCGCTCCACGCTGTTTGTCAATTTGATGTTACATTTTTTGACTGCAAGCTATGAATTCCTTGAAAAATTATTTGTGGCTTTTTAGTGCATTAAAAGCTTGTGTTTAAAATATTTTTTATCAATTTTTTTTTTCTTTTTCTTTTGTTCGCTGTCAAAGATTTTTTCCTGTCAGTTAACGGTTTGGTAATTATACAGTACATTCGTTAGTTTGTCTGTCTGAATCTGCTTGTTATGGCATTTTTATTGTAGCTGTCATTACACGCTTAGTAATCATTTAATAACCTTTAATTAATTCTATAATTCTTTAACAAGATGTGTTTTAGGACTGAGTGTCTGGCACAATTTTGTCAGTAATTTTCTGTAATTTCAACATTGATTTATTTGTTTAATTTCTTATATTATGCAATCATTTTTCTTTGGGCATGTTATGAGAATAGGAAAGCTGGACTATGTCGTGACGACAGGACAGATTGAAGGAAAAAGAGATAGGCGGAGAGAGCAAATACTGGACAGTTTGACATCATGACGTGGAAAGCAGTCAACAACAGAAATAGTACTTGAGCCGGGACGTTGTGGAGAGACATGATCGCCTATGCCTATATATAGGATATATATATATATATAGCTTTATATGCACATTCCTGCGCTGCCAGGTGGCAAAATCAGATATATATATATCTATATGTCAGTTGTGGCAGATATATTTTTCATAGATCTCCTTAATATTGTGGCCAGCTTGCAGTTAAGTGCGTATAGTATTTTTTTTAAAGAAGATTGTATTTTATATCACTTACTTACTTAGTCGTTCCTCTTCTACCGTGACGTGTAGAGATTTGGAAGAGAGAGCACCATACTATCCTATCGGTTGTCTTCGTCCTGGCCTGGTTCCAGTCTAGTCCTCGATCCTTCAGATACTGTCTAATGTTTTCCTCTGATCGGACTCTAAGTCGTCCTGGAGGTCTGGATCCCTGGCTCTTAGTTTCCCAATACTTGTGGTAGCGGATCTTCTCCCATTCTGCAGACATGACCAAACCATCGTAGTTGGGACTGTTCTACTTTGAGTCTGCAGGGGCTGGGTTTTTAGCCCCTGGTTGCGGAACTTGTCTCTTCTTGTTACTTCAACCAAAGACACCTCATTTCTCAGGTTTGGATCTGGCTTTTGTGGGTTGTAGTCATTGTCCATGACTCGCATCCATACAAGACTGGGACAAAGGTGGAACGGTATACAACCATCTTTGTCTTCTTGCCAACCTCTCTTTTGCTGAGGAATCCTCGATTTATGGCCTGAAAAAATATTTTATATTTTTAATGCTGCATAGAGCAGTCTTCATATGAAAATTTTTTAGTTTCATAATGTGTTCTGAGTGTTGTGAGATTTTATGGGCATTGTTTGCGCGTTCACCCCGTGTAGTTCCGGGGGTGTGTCTCTGACGAGGCATTGAACGAGTAGCCCACTGCTTTCTCGGGCCTTGTACAAGGAAACTAATATCTTCTTATTCTTCCTCGTTCGTCCTGAAAAGGACGTTGGTTGCGTTGTGTATGTTTACAGCGGAGCTGCTATATCTGCGCCTTTCGGCCGGCACATCCGACTTCAGCACGGCATTTTTGGGGACCGGGTTTGCCTTCCCTCTTCGATCCATACTCTCTCAGCCAGACTGCAGTGATGCAGCCTGTTTCCAGGACCACCACGTGGAGGTGGAGTAGGGTCTTGGTCAGCGCTGGTTCGTTGACCCTGACGCAAGCAGTCAAGCTATGAGTCCGCTGACTGCATGTCTCTATTGCTGCATCTTTGGGTCCCGGAAACTAATATGAGGTTGTGTATGGGGCGGGCAACCTCATGAACTCAAACAGATTGTCACAGAAACAACCGCTGCAAGAGTATGCCAATGTTTAGTGCAGGCTTCCTGCAAGGAGACCGGCTGCTGATGTGGCTCCATGCTCCGTAAGGATCGCAACGGAAAATGATATTAATGATGGTTTACTGTACAAGGCCTGTTTTTTCCGTTATTATTTTTTTTTTAATAATTTTTATTTTTTTAATTATTTGAGCACCAGATCGTGATACTGAATTGTAAGTGAAAAAAATATTCCCCATTGTCTTGTATTTTTCGTGATACTAACTGTTATTACAGCCTACTGTGTGTATTTTTATACTGACGGTATTGAATTCTGTTTTCCTGTTACTATTAGAACAAAGCATACAATTGACATCACGTTACCATGGGTCTACCGTGATTATCGGAATCGTAGAAATTTATGGTGGCAGAAATATCAAAGCGCGAGGGCGACACAAGTCACGAATACGTGAAAGGCGTTGGACAGTAATAGATGTCGCTGTTGGAATGACGTCTCTGGTGAAACTGCGGCAGCAAATATTTTTTTATTCGGGTTTCAGCGTTGTAATTTTATAGTCGTTGTTGCAACTATGTTGTCCAATTGTCTACTTCTGTCACATGTTTTTGATCATCAGTGCTTCTGTGACGTTCAAAGATTTGACCGAGTTATGCAGCTCGCGTTTTCTCATGAACTGACATTTCAGAATGTGGACTAAATCACTTTACACTACCAATGCTTAGTTCTGTTTTCCTTTGATAACTTTTAAGTGAACGAGCAAGACACGTCATGGAGTTATCATTGACATTGTACTAGGCGTAGAATAAACTTATTAGGACAAGTTCACCCCGTTACTGTGAGCCCTGTATGGAAATTCCGAGGTTATTGGCGCGATGCCTTGGTGCTTGTTATTTTCTAGGCAATCCACGTTCTCCTTGTGATAAAAGTCCATACCGTATTCAAACGGAAGGGAGTTAGCCTATTTCGAAAGGGGGACTTCAAGTTTCAAAGTGACGTTTACAGAAGTGTGTGGCGTCAGATGGAAGTTCAGACACTATGGATGACAACATGATCCTGATGTGGCCAGTTCGACGAACGTCCCGTCACAGCCTTTGGGGCTCCACCTCTGAGGATAACCTTCACTTTCACGGGTTGGAGGAGCTGGCCAAAAAACAGCGGAGCCGGTCACGATGTTTTAACCCGTTCTTAGCTTTGCCAGACATTTGCGGTAAGTAATTGACAGCATGCAGCGGAGATCCCAGTGTGATAGTTGGTTGGCAGTGTGTGATAAGTGATTGACACGTTAGGGGAAGTGGAGAGGGTTGTCAGAGTGCTAATAAAAAGGGCACTGCATAGTGTGGTAATGGACAGAGCTGGATAGTTGACAGAGTGGTAAAACCCGTGCTTGGTAATTGATACCGTGTTAATAGTTGGATAGTGGGTAGTGTGGTATTATTCAAGGTGTTGGATAATTGATAGTGTCGACGGGATTGTTGGATAATTGACAGTCTGGTAATAGACATCTTGATGGGTAGTTGACATTCTGGTAATAGACAAGGTGTTGGATAGTTAACTCTGTGTTAATAGACAGGGTGGTTGGATAATTGATAGTCTGGTAATAGACAGGATGCTTGATAGATGACGGTATGGATAATTGACGGTGTGGTAATAACTTTTCCATGGTGTAAGTAATAGTAATATTTCCCTTAATGAAAGTGACATTTGCCCTGTTGGAAGTTTTCCCCCTAATAGAACTGACATTTCCCCTGATGACATTGAAATGTGTGTAATGAAATTGACTTTTGGGTGTTTTTTTAAATCCCCGTAACGACAGTGACATTCGTATGATAAAAGTAAACACCTTTCCATAACAAGCATGCATCAGTTTTTAATTAGCCTGTCTTATCTATGCACACAGGAGTAATGTTATTACATTTTTGCGCGAGTCCTTATTAGTAAAATCGTATAGAAAAAAAATACGAAATGCAAAAACTGAGTAAATATCTCATTTATCAAGATTGAAGAAGAACACACGTAGAGCTCTCAGCGTTTGCGCTTATCACTGTACGAGAGATGTATCGAGTGGCGAAATCGAATGTTGCAGGAAAAAAAAAAAAGAGTTCTGTCTTAGTTCAGAGTTTCCCAAATCTTATAATTGCTAGGCCCCTTGAGACAAACCGCCAGTATACAGGCGACCCGCTTCCCAATATTATATCACCAGTACACTTAGAAG
This sequence comes from Oreohelix idahoensis, assembly GCA_024509875.1. Taxonomy (NCBI): domain Eukaryota; kingdom Metazoa; phylum Mollusca; class Gastropoda; order Stylommatophora; family Oreohelicidae; genus Oreohelix; species Oreohelix idahoensis. The sequence continues at coordinate 7,545 of JAMPIV010010861.1, read as the reverse complement.
AACGTAGACTTGAACTAGTAACCGCTAAATAGCCACACTACATGCTCTGCTTCTTCTTCAGGTGTCATGCAGACTAGCGTAGACAGTCACGTCTTCGTAGAAAATGTCAGTAATTTTTTCAGTGCTGAAATTCGGTCGGAGTGGCTAAGACGTATGGCGTCCGCCTCTGACTCTAAAGGTAGGCCTACTGGGTTCGGGTTCAAGTACACGGAATCTATTATTGGAAATGTTTTCAGAACCAGTGAGTCCTAATGATGTCATACTCCACCCCGATCTCATGGGTAGTGAGATCTCATGGGTAGTGAGATCTCATGGGTAGTGAGATCGGATGCCTAGCCTACTCGGATAAGGTGAAAAAAATAGGAGGTCCCGTGTGCAGGTTGCACACGTTAAACATTCCACGGCAGTTGGAAATCATGAAGAGTAGGCCATACGGTCGCTGCCCTGGCAAAATTTACAAAATGGGGAAAACCTACCCCATACATGCCACATGCTATGGTTTACCCATAATCTGTACAAGGTGTTTGCGTTTTCAGATGTGTACACCCTGTACATAATTTCTGTACAGGTTTTCTAACCCATTCCCCTTATTACTGTGTCTCAGAGTTCTTTTATAGGGTCCTATTGAACACAGGATTTCCCAGTCTGTTACTGATAATTTAGCACAGAAATAGACTAAATGATGACACCATCACCTTATTTTTACAGTGTAAAATAAACTCAGACATTTATTGTTTGGGTTTTAAAATAAGTGAAGACTTGCTTTAAAAGGCAAAGTCCCCGTGCCTCATGTATAATTGAAAATATTTTTACACGAATTAACTCTTTTGATATGTTTTTTTCAGTCTTTGTACACGTTTTGCGGGTCTTTGTACAAGGTTTTGGTTTTTTTGTACAGGTTTTTCATCTCCGAGGTGTGGCATGTATGCTACCCACCATAGACATATTTATAGAATGTGTTAGTTCTGTTTAAACACACTGGGATCCACGCCGGTGCTACGGAGTTCGTTCACTGTGCTGAGATCTTCCTTGAGTGATCTGAGGGAGGATATTGTAGCACACATGGAGTTATCTTTGGGCAATAAAGATAGTCATTAAAGCCAAACCAACAAAAATATATATATAGGGAATATGGTGTTAGGCTCATATTTTCTTGATCATCAGCACGCTAAGGATGATGTGATCACCATCGCGCCGGCCGCCTTAACCTTCCCAGAGTTGCTTTGGTATCCAATTCATGAGGTTGTGTCGACCCCGGAGCCGTTTGCGGTCTAAAAAAATCCCACCTCAACTGAGTATCGAACCATGGACCAACGAGCTAGGAAGCCAGCCTGCATACTGACTGTGTGACTATTAATATTAGTGCACTGTTATGATTAAAATTCATAACGATTATGTCGGTATAATAGGCAGCTCAACCGGGCTCCTTTTTTGTTTATTTTATACGGAGTCACTTATTAATAAAGGAAGTGACGTCATGCCGATATGGTTGACTGGCAGACGTGAACAAATTTGAAGCAGAAGTGAGTTGAGCGTCTGCAAAGGAAGATGCGGCTTGTGTTGGGAAGTGAGCGCTTTCGCTTGTTCTACTCTCATGTCAAACATCTCTTGGCTTTCTTCTTCTACTTGAGTGGCGGAATCTGAGGTACTTCTTCGACTTGATGAAGTAATTTCATTAATTTCTTTAGCATTATCGTCAATCTCTGAGGATGTGCCATCATTTTTGACTCTATTTGTTTTCACTTCAGTTTCATCATCATATTTAATCCTGGATAAGAGGTCTGCACAGGTGTTCATTTCGCCTGGGATATGTTCGATAGTGGTGTCGTAGGACTGTAAATTCATTGCCCATGTCTGTAACTTCTTTGGCTGTTCTTGTGTTTTGGTGAGCCAGTTAACCAAAGGTTGATGATCAGTTCTTATAATGAGTTTAGTTCCTCTGACGTAAAAGTCAAACTTTTGTACTGCATAGTGAATAGCATATGCTTCTTTCTCAGTGGTGGTCCACCGTTTTTGTGACTTTGACAATGCGTGGGATAGGAATGCAATGGGTTTCTCATTTGGAATGTTTGGTAGGATGGGTGTTTCATCTTCTAGTACAGGTTGGACCAAACAAGCACCAATTGCGTTATCTGAGGCATCGGCGTATAGTATCATGGGCTGAGAAATATCTGGATGTCCAAGCAGTGGGATGGTGGTTAGGGCATTTTTTAGATACTCAAAGGATCTCTGGCAGTCTTCTGTCCATTTGAAGCGTGCATACTTGCGGGTAAGGGCTATCAAAGGCTCTGCTGCTCTGGAGAAATTGATGATGTGGCGTCTATAGTACCCTATTGTACCAATAAATGAGCGTGTTTGTCTCACCGTCTTGGGGCTAGGCATTTCTCTTATGGCTTTGACTTTATCTTCATCAGGTCTGACGCCATGTCTATTGATGACAAAGCCTAAATATTTTGTTTCTGTCTTTAGAAACTCACACTTCGACAGTTTTAACTTTATTTGGTGATGCCTGAGTCTATCAAACACTGTTTCAACCTTGCGGAGGTGGTCTTCCATCGTGCCTGCGGTATGTATCAGGATATCGTCTATGTATGCCAGGGCAAATGGATGTAGACCCTTTAACACTTCATCCATGAGTGACATATATGTTGCTGGAGATCCTTTTAGACCAAATGGCATAACATTCAAAAAAAAAACTTCCCATATGTGAACAGAATGTGGATTTCTGTTTTGCCTCAGGTGTCATGGGGATGCACCAAAAGCCTGACCTTGCATCAAGTGTGGTAAAGTATGTAGACTTTCCTAACGTCGCAAGTAGATCGTCTATCCTGGGGAGGGGGTAGGAAATGACTTTTGTGATTTTGTTAAGGGCACGGTAGTCGCAGCAAAAGCGACTGGAGCCGTCTTTCTTTGTTACGATCACTATGGGTGAGGACCATTGGGAACGGGATCTTTCGATGATTCCTGCCTGTAGCATTTCATTTATAGACCTTTCCACGAGTTCTCTATTTTTCAAGGGCGTATGATAGGGTTTCATATGTATTGGCTCCTCTGTGGTTGTTTGAATGTCCATTGTGACAGTGTTAGTTCTGCCTAATTCCATGTCATTGAGTGCGAATACATCTTGGTGCTTTTCTACAAACGTTTTCAAACGTTGCTTATTATCTTCTGTGGCATTCAGGGTTGCAAGTAACTGAGCTATTCTCTCTCTGTATTTATGATCTGCTATGATATCTCTGGTCTGTCTTGATGCCTCCGTTTCATTCCCATAATTTTGGGACATTTTTCTTGCATCTTGTGAAAATCTCTGCTCCTGGTATGTGGCTTTCTTTTGCGTAGTTCTTTGCCGTTCATTGGGCTGTGCTTGGTACTGTCTCCTCTGCCATGTACTGTGTGCATTTCCATTTGTCACTGCATTTACTGTATATTCATTTCTTATTATATTTCTGGGGTAGTCGTTGTTGTGCCATTTTTTCTGATTATTTCTGTCGTAACTGCGCTTATCCGCGTACGTTACTGTATTTCTTCTGTTTGTGCTATAGGGCTGTCTTCTTTCCCTGGGCGAAAATTTTTCATTCTTTCTGTTTCCAACTTTGCTGCTATAGTATCCTCCTGTGGTATAGTCATATAAGAATTCTTCCTTTTCTTCGGAAATTTCAATTGGTTTTGGGACTTTATCATATCCACCTGTTTTTGAGTTATATTGATACTCCATGGGGCATGTATCACTGTCTTGTCGCTTTGGATATCCTCCTGGCAAGACAATTTCTGTTTCTCTGTTACTCTGTGATATACAGCACTTCATCTTTTCTCTTGGTGTGCTGGGGCGCAAGAATGAGTAATTATAGTCATTTTCATACTGTGGCCTTTCTCTTCTTATGTATGGACTGGTTCGTTTCTGCCATCTGGGTAGGGTATGCTGTGGTGTAACATGACTGTGACTGATGTTACTGCCTTTTTCTGCCTTATAACTGTTTACTTTCCGTGTACTATGGTTATTTGTACTGCGATTTCGTGCATTATGTCCAGTGGGAGTGGTTGAGACAATTTGTGGATGGTCTCTATTGGTTTTGGTTTGTCTTATTGTTGACGTATCCACTTGCGCTACAACTGTGCCTCTTTTTATAGTGGTAGTTTTTCCTGACATATTCAATATCATGATGGGGAAATCTCTGGACTTCGAGACTTCAGCGATTCCCTCTGTAATTTGCAACAATGGGTCATCAATAATGCTTTCTTCTGCTAGGGGCTGTACTTGAATTGATTGCCCTGGTGTTATGTACTCAGAATTTTTTACTCTGCCTTTTGCTATGACCAGGGAGTTTGGAGCCACCGTTATGGGAGCTGTAATCCTTACCAAAGACGCTATGTGGATATCGTCCTGGAGATCTATGTACGTATTGTTGTTGACTTTGATTTTGTGGAGGTCATAGTATATTCGAACTTTGTGTTTGTTAAAAAAATCTCTCCCTAGGATAAGATTTCTAGACATTCCTTTAGTAATGACAAATGGGTGTTCAAAATTTGTTTCGCCTAAGGAAAATTTTAGCCATGCTGTCCCAACTGAATTTAGTCTTTGTCCCGTGACTGAAGCTAGGTGTGTTTTGGACGGTTGAAATCGTACTAAGTGTTGGATCCTCTTGAACAGCTGGAACCTAATAAGGCTGATGGATGCTCCTGTATCTACCAGTGCCCTATATTGTTGGCCCTGTATAGACATGATGCAGGAACTGGGGTCCGGATGTATTTTAGTTCCATCATGCAACATTTCTTCATATTGTATTTTACTGGATGGGCCCACTTGACAATTTCTGTTCTGTGTTGTTTCTTTTGTTTTGGACCAGTTTCTGTGATTGTTGCCCTCACTAACGGTCCTGTTTAGTGAGTGGCGCGGCCGTTTCCCTGACGCATGAGGGGTTGAGGTGCGCCTCTGGTATACTGATTTCTGGTGTAATCACGTGGGGGTGGTGCGGGTTGTTGTGGTTGGTAACCTCCTCTTCTGGGTGGTGCATGATTGTAATTTGCTCTACAGGACTTGTAACCATGTCCGAGCCTACCGCATGTAAAGCATCCGTTTGTATTGACATTATTGACGTCGTTTTGCCTCTGTGTGGGGGGTCTATAATTGCGGGGTCTATCATCACGTATTCGTGGGCGAGTCCATTGCCTCCTGGTATGGTCAACTTCCATAGGCTCATGCTCATCATAGTCCCTATATTCTGGTCGGGGTTCCCTACCTGCTCTTTGTTGGAACCTTCGGTGAAGATTTTCCTCCTGTATTGCTGCTTGGATTGTTTCAGCAATAGTCTTGGTGTCTTTTCTAATAAGATGCCTTCTGATATTTTCCGCTCTAAGGCCATCGGCAAATATCCCCACTAACTGTATTTCTACATCAGGTGTGGTAGGGATTTCTCCGCAAAATGCCTCTTCTGCCATATTGAGGAATCGATCTCCAAAAAGTTGTACCGATTCATCTCTTTCCTGTTTCATGCTTCTAAGGACTGACCAAGCATGCATTTTGTCTATGATTTCCCCATATCTCTGGGTGAGCTCTTTTTTTAGGGACTCGTAGGTTTCTGTGGGGTACTGCTGGGACCTCCTTCTTAAAAAATCAGTCACGTACGAATCAGAACCTAACAGAGCGATTTTCTTTTTCTCTTCATCATTTGTTGTTTCTGCTATTGCCGCAAATTTGTCTATGTCGGCCAACCATCTCCTGAATTTCTTCTTATCTCCCTCGAATGGTTGTACTATGGACCTAACTTGGGATAATTTTGCATAATTGCTATTCTTTTCTAAGTTCTCAGTAAGGCGCTGTAGCGCTATCAATGTGGGTTCCTCCATATTTGGATTGACTGGGGGCTGCAACGGTTGTGCATTTACAGGTTGGTTCTGTGGTTGTTGTTGTTGTTGGTCCACACCAAGCTGTTGAAAATTTTCCATTAATTGATCCATCTTCGCTTCTGCTCTTTTGTAGAGGACTGGTCACTAGGCAACAAGTTGCAATGTGTTTTCCTGCTCAATACCTTTTTTTTTTTTTTAATGAGGACTGATCACGGGCACCAAGTTGCAATGTGTGGCCGGGCAGGGTAGTGGGGGTTGCTGTTTAACTCGAGAGTATTAGATTTTGATTACTAGCTAGCCTGCTAGAGGTGATGATTTCTCTCTACAGACTTACAGGAATTTACCAGGTTCGGGGACAATCCTCTATGATGTTTTATTTTTAGAGCATATGGTTATTATTTGTGTTGCACCTGCAACGATTAGCTTTGGCATGATCCTTTAATAATTGGTATGATGGCTAACTGCAAACATATGATTCGTCAACAGCATTTGTGTTCAATGAAACAAATGTTTATTCAATTTCCAACAAGAACTGGGTTAAGTCAAATGGTAACCACACCAAATTTGCATAATAGCATGTTGACATTTAATAAACAAGCATAAAAAGTCAATGCATTATTTTAATGATGCAATATTCCTTATTGCATCTCGTAATCTTTTCAAGTTGCTAAAACATGGCGTGGCTCCTCTATCCTTCTAGTGTTCCTTCGTTTATTTGTTAATGTGGTCTAGATTTCACGTTTTTCTTATCTCTTCATTTCAATGAAGAGCCAAACTTTCTCTTATTCATTAGTATTCCTTAGTTTGACCTTCTCTCAGCTTAAGGACCTTCATTCTTGGTAAAAGGTTCAGATATATGCCTGGGTTTACAATTCTTTACCCAGTTTTCGAGCGTAGCTCCGTTTCAGTTATGACTATGGGCTCTAACAGTTATTGCATGCAATTCTTAGCACTACTTACAGTTTTCATGAATTCACAAACACATTATTCTACGTTTCGAAATTACACAGTTGCTTTAATTGTGTGAAGTCAATCTCCTCTATAGAATATCACTGAGCAAAGAGAATTACGTCTTGTCTCCACCGCTCTAAATTCATTACTGACTAAAAAAATGGCTTCATCTCTCGTTCATTCCGGGGGAAGCAAAAAAAGGACTGAGCTTCACCATTGGTGGGAAATCACGTGACCAATGCTTGGCGTTACGAAGCGAAGCTTAGCCTAAAATAATGCGTGGCTTTTCGAAGCTAACCTGGTTTAATTAAACATCTGCGCCAAGACTTTTTTAATCTTCTGTTTCTATAAAAATTTATTTTATATGTTAATATAGCCTGTATCTGAAAACTTACGGTATACGCGGTTACAATATTAGTGCACTGTTATGATTAAAATTCATAACGATTATGTCGGTATAATAGGCAGCTCAACCGGGCTCCTTTTTTGTTTATTTTATACGGAGTCACTTATTAATAAAGGAAGTGACGTCATGCCGATATGGTTGACTGGCAGACGTGAACAAATTTGAAGCAGAAGTGAGTTGAGCGTCTGCAAAGGAAGATGCGGCTTGTGTTGGGAAGTGAGCGGACGTACGTGTGATGCGTGATGCCATATGATGATGGATGGTATCCGCATGTCTGGTTTTGTGTGGTGTGCAGATGTGTTCAGTCAAAACAATGTTCATACAAAAATAACAGGGCAATCCAC